>ML817189.1:83740-100468 GCA_009831015.1 Picea engelmannii | reverse complement strand
CTAGGAAAGGTGCTTGACATGTGATAGGTTGATTGGGTGTGAAACCTTGAGATGCTTGGGGCTAGCGTTGGAACCCTTGAAGGGTACATCTACTTCATTTGTTGTTGATTTCTTGTTTTGAGGTGAGATTCAAATTTTCAAGATGATGACTCTCGATCTTATAGAGTGTGATAGGTTGGATGGTGCTTCCAATTTCATACCCCGGAAGCTTATGCTATAGATGCTTATGGAGGAACTCAAAATTTGGGAGCATGTTGAGAAAGAGAGAGAGGCACCTACCAATATGATGAAGTTGGACACCCATAACAAGGAGGCCAAGGAAAAGTGAATCATCCTTGATTCACTGAAAGATCACTTCATCCCTCACATTCCAAACAAGACATCCAACCAGAGATGTTTGATGCTTTGGTTTGTTCATTTCAAATTTCTTGTGTTTCTCGATAGATGATCTTGCGAAACAAGATTCCATCCATATTCATAAGAAAGATAGATACACTGATGATATATTTGGTCAAAATCACAAAGTTGAGAGATTAATTGGTTGTCATAGGAACATAAATGGAGGATAACGATCCATATTATTTTGAGAACAACATGAAGGAAGAAATATAACAGATACATAACAGGGAAATACACATAGATATTGCAAGGAACATAGTAATACAGTAAAACTCAGATTCTATTAATGACTGTTTGGAATACAAAAGACTGTAAAATGCAAAGCACACAAGCTAGCTAGAATGGTGGTAGTTTATCTATGTAGAGAGATGTGTCGGTTATGCTCATTCTCAAGAAGTTGATTACAATGAAGCTCCAAAGGTATTTTTAACATAAAGAATAAATGAGAAAACCCTAAACATCCAAAAACCTAACCCTGGAAGATGAAACGCCAAAAGGTTTGTGGGCCCTAATGGGGGTAGTTGATAGGTCAACTTACCAAGGGAATAACTTTTGCATACAATCTCCATTTTGGGCACTCGATACCTCGTCGGAAAGGTATAAAAGATTAGTACACATTCTAAATGGCCCAATACATCCCAATAAAATTTTACTAGGTGCTTCCACGTCAAAAAAACGTCGTTTAGGGCCTCAAAATGGCCCTGTAAGTTTGGGACCTGAAAAACTATAGAAAAACTACCAAGATGGAAATTGTAATTTGAGCGGTAGAATAGGTGGGCAACCACTAATGTCCACCTGGATCATTCCTCCCCCATTAGGAAGCAATGGTATCCATTGCATCAATTTTCTCCATCATATGGGGAAATTTCTGCTGAATCTGACTCTTGGTGAACCACTTGACCTGATGAAGAAATTTCTGCTGAATCTGACTCCTGGTGAACCACTTGACCTGATGAAGAAATTTCCCTGCTTTGACGACCTAATAGAGTTGGATGTTTTGTTGGCGAGTGCCCTTTGTCTTAGTATACATGATCTGATCAATTGTTTCATGTTCAATGCAGTCAGGATTGATTTATGTAGGGTCCAAGTGCTTGACCCCATCTGAAGTGTCCAAGAGAGGTGGAAAATATGGTCGAAGCAATTCCACATTAAATATCGGGTGTAAGGCAAGGAAAGGAGGAATAATTAATTCAAAATAATTCTCACCCACAGCCTTGATGATGGTGTAAGGCTCGTATTGGACTGGGCGTATCTTCTGATGGGGTCCAACGAGGTGCTCTTTCTGCAAATACAACCATACCTTATCTCCCACCAAAACTTGTGTGATACCCGATGCTAATTGTGGCATTGCTTGTAATTGGCATTAACTTTCTGCAAAATATCATGAATTTGTTTTTGGATGTGTTGGATTCTCTCAACGAATTTGGTTGCTCAATCAACCTCAATCTGAGCATGGGAGGATTCTTCTTATGCATCTACAATTGGCAGAGCTACATCTATGGGGGTTAATGGCTAGAACCCCAAGCACACCTAAAAAGGGTTGTGTCCAATAGAGTTGTGGAGGTATTTGTTATAGCTACGTTGAACATAAGGAAGGATTTCATCCCATTTGCATGGATGCTTGGAATTGTACATCCTCAGGATATGGACAATCATCCTATTGACTATCTCTGTTTTTCCATCAGTATGTGGGTGGAAGGCAGTCGATTTGGTCATCTTGGTGTCCATCATTGACCATAGTCTAGAACAAAAAGTGCTCAGGAACCTACTATCTTGATTTTGGATAATGGTTCATGGGAGCCCAAAATGAACCCAAACATGTTCAAATAAGATCTTGGCAGTTGCCTCGATTGTGATGCTTGTCTTACAAGGTGCCAAAACTACCATCTTATAAAATCGATCAATTACCACAAAGACACAATCGTTCCCATGCTTGGTTGAAGGAAGACCGGACATGTAATCCATGGAGATGGACTCCCAAGGCCTATCTGGAGTATGAAGAGGAGTGTATAGTCCCTATTTCTTGATGGCGGGCTTGATAATGGCCCAGGCAGTACAAGATCTGATGTACTTGCATAAATATTGTCAAAGCTTCGACCAATAAAAATGATTTTGCAGTACTACCATTGTTTTTTCCACAACAAAATGGCTTGCTTCCTCATTGTAATGATCTTCCCAAATTAGCTTTGCACACTTGCTTGAAGGAACAAAGAGATGGTTCAGATGGCATATCAATCCATCCTAGAGATGAAAGTCTCGAATTGTTTTTCCTGCACACAATGGATGATAGGTAGCAGCGAATTCAGAGTGATTATTGTATAATTGTGGTTACCTGGATGTCTCATGCCCACAAGAGTTAAGAATTGTGGTAAACACCACAACCGGGGGTTGTCTGAGGGAATTTGTGTCATGGTTAATGTTTCCTTTCTTATACTTGATGTTCAAGTGGAATTTTTGCAAGTGTGTAGACCACTTATGATGGCGGTCATTCTGTAAATTTCCTTGTGTCTACATGAATTGTAGAGGCCTATGATCAATGTGGATGATCGTTTCCTTCCCCAGATTGTAATGCTTCCACTGTCGACATGTCTACACAATGGAGTACATCTATTTGTTGTAGGTGGGGTATCTACAAACAACATTATATAATGTTTCATTGTGATATTCCATCAGGTGCCCATGCTGAGTGAGGACTGCACAGATAGCATAATCTGGAGCATTTGTCTCAATCGCAAATGGGGCTATTGCAAGTTTGGAAGAATAAGGATTGGTGCTGAGTAAAGGAGAAATTTAAAATCCTTGAATGCTTAATGTTGGGACGCAACCCACACAATTTTTTTCTTCCCTCCACCCTTGATCACCTGACCTAGGGCCCAAGCAATATGAGAGAACCCCAACACAAACCTGTAGTGGAAGTTGGCAAGGCCCAAGAAGTTGTGGAGCTCGGTCATTGTCTTCGGGGTCGGCCAATTGTGTATAATCCAGATTTTATGAGAAAAACGAAATTAATATAGATTATTGTTGAAATGTTCTTAACACAGAATAACATATATACAGTAAAACTGGTTTCTATTCAATAAAGAAATAAGCTTAAACTATAAAATGCAATGGAAAACAAGCTTGCTAGAATGGTGGCGGCTTATCTATGAGAAGAGATGTGACGGTTGCACTCATTCACAAGAAGATGATTACAATGAGGCTCTAAAGGCCTTTTTACAATAAACAAAAATTTCAAAAACCCTAGATATCCAAAAACCTAATCCTAGGATATGAAATGCCAAAAGTCATGTGGACCGTGTTTGGGTAAGTTAGTACATCAACTTCCCGGGGTTATAACTTTTGCATACGATATTCGTTTTAGGTGCACGATAGCCTGTTGGAAAGGTTTATCCGAGGACTACACATTTTTCTATTAGAATCTAACTTCTCTTTTAGTTTGATTGTGGCTAGCCCTAAAAACGTTGTTTAGGGCCTCAAAACGACATCAGAAGTCAGGGACCCGAAAACTAGGAAAAAATTGCCAAACTGGAAAAATGCCAAAATGAGCCAGTTGGAATAGGTGGGAGGCCACTGGAATCCATATGGATCAATCCTACGGCCTTAGGAATCAATGGTATCCATTGTGTTGAGTTCCCCCATCATATGAGGAGATTTCTATTGAATTTAGCCCCGGGTGAGCCACTTGCCTTGGTGGAGTAGCTGCCCTGCTTTGACAACTCGATAAAGCTGAATCATTTGTTGGTGAGTGAACTTGACCTGTTTGTCCTCAATATTATCACTGGATACCTGTTGTATGTAGTCAGGGTTGAGCTCTGTTGGTGTCAGTTGTTATGCTACCTCTGAGGTGTCCAATAATGGTGGGAAATAAGGTCCAAGGAGATCCATGTTGAACATTGGGTGCAGGCCAATGAAAGGAGGAATGTTGAGCTCAAAATAATTATCACCCACAACCTTGGTGATGGTGTATGACCCATAAAATCATGGGCGAAGATTTCGATGGGATCCTGTAAGGCATTTTTTCTGCAAGTGCAACCAAACTTTGTCGCCCACCTGAAACTTATGTGGCACCCATTGTTGATCATGACATTGCTTGTACTTGTCATTGGACTTTTGTAGGATATATTGAACATGTTGGAGGATGTGTTGGATCCACTCAATGACTGGGTGGATTTTTCAGCTTCAGTTGGAATAGGAGATGAGTTGTTGGAGGTGACCGCAAAGGGGTAGTGCAACATCTATGGGACCCAATGGTTGGAATCCCAACCCCACCTGAAAGGGGTTGTGGCCGGTTGAGCTATGTAGGGCTCAGTTGTAGCTATGTTGGACATATGGAAGACTCTCATCCCATGTGTGAGGGTGCTTGGAATTATACATGCGTAGGATATGCATGATCATTGAATTTACAACCTCAGTTTGGCCATCTATCTGGGGGTGGAAGGCCATGGATTTGGTGAGCTTGGTGTCCAGCAGTGACCAGAGGCTCAACCAGAATGTGCTGAGAAATCGACTGAACCAATATGAGACAATGGTTTGTGAGATTCCAAAATGTACCTAGACTCATTCAAATAAGAGCTTGGAAGTGGCCTCTACTGTGATGCTCTTCTTGCTGGTGGCCAGAATCACCATCTTAGAAAATAAATCAACAACCACAAAAAATAGTCATTTCCCCACTTGGTGGACAGGAGGCCCAACATGTAGTCCATTGAGATGGATTCCCATGGTCTATCAAGAGTAGGCATTGGGGTTTACATGCCCTATTTTTTAGTGGTCGGTTTGGCAATAACATAGGCAGTGAAGGACCTGATATACTTGCTTACCTCCTGTTGGAGTTTCGGCCAATAGAAATGTTTCAGCAACATTTCCACTATATTTTTGACGCTGAAGTGTCCTGCCACCCGATTGTAGTGGGCTTCCTAGATCAGCTTCACTCGCTCGCTTGATGGAACACAGATATGGCCCAGACGACATAGCACCCCATCCTGAAGATGTAAATTAGCGAAAAATGAATTTGCGCCCAACATTTGGTAGGCGGTGGCGAAGTCTGAGTCTATCTCATAGAGTTGGGGCCATCAAGAGGTATCATGGCCACAAGAGTCTAGCACCGTGGTGAGTGTCACGATTGGCGGTCTGCTAAGGCAATCAATGATACAGTTGGTGTTTCATGTTTTATACTTGATGTTGAGGTGGATTTGGCTAAAGTATGTGGACCACTTCTGATGGCGGACATTATGCAATTTGTCTTGTGTCTGCATGAACTGTAGTGGCTTATGATCAATGTTGATGACTGTCTCCTTCCCAAGAATGTAATTTCTCCACTGGCAGCAGGCTTGCACAATGTAGTACATTTATTTGTTGTAATTCGGGTACTTACGAACAACATCTGATAGTGTCTCACTATGATAGGCCATGAGGTGGTTGTGCTGAGTGAGAAGGATGCCCACAACATAGTCTGAAGCATCTGTATCGATCTCGAAGGGATGTTATAGGTCTGGTAGTGAAAGTAGTGGGGTTGAGGACAATCGCTTCTTCAAATCATCAAACACTTGTTGTTGGGACCGACCCCACACAAATTCCGCCTTACCACCACCCCTGGTTACTTGGATGAGGGCCCATGCAATATGGGATAATCCAAACACGAACCTACGGTAGAAATTGACAAGGCCCAAGAAGCTCCGAAGCTCAGTGAGTGTGGTTGGGGCTTGCTAGTCACAGATGAATTGGATCTTGGTTGGATCCATATGTACGCCATGTTGATAACTGATGTAGCCTAGGTAATGGACCCTGTCCATGCCGAAGGAACATTTTTCCAAGTTGGTGTATAGCTTGTGTTGCTACAGTTTGTGCAGAACCTGTCGAATATGTTGTAAGTGTTCTGCCCAAGTCTTGATGTAAATGAGAATGTCATCCAGATACACCACTACAAAAGTATCGGTGAATGGTCACAGGATATCGTCCATCATCCTCATGAAAGTGGTTGGAGCATTTTTCAAACCAAAGGGCATGACCAACCATTCAAAAAGACCTTCCTTTGACTTGAAGGCGGTCTTCCATACATATATATGTTTTATCGGGACCTGGTGATAGCCAGACTTCAGATCAATCTTACTGAAGTATTTGGTCTCCGTGAGTTGATCAAGGAGGTCATTGATTCAAGGAATCGGGTACCAGTTTATGACTGTGATTTTATTTAGGGCCCGATAATCAATGCAGAGTCACCAAGTTCCATCTTTCTTTTTTTCCAGCATGATTGAGCTCCCGCAAGGTGATGAGATGGGATGGATGTGCCCCTTGTGGATCAGTTCTTGGATCCATCGCTTGATATCCTCATTCTCTAACAAAGAGAAGTGATAGACTGGCCCATTGGGAAACAATGTGTCAGGGGTCAGATCGATGGGGTGCTTGACCTGATAGTGCAGAGGTACCCCGATAGGTGAGGAGAAGATATCCAAGTATTCTTCCATGACCTTATCCACTTGCTTCTGCTATGTGCAGAGGTCGGTCATGGAGACCCTATATGTGGTTGCGATCTTTCGCTCATTCTGAGAGTGAATCACGAAGAAGACAAACTTCCTCGTCTAAGAGATGACCTTCCTTCATTGCTTGGCAAAGATCAAGGAAATAACACTAGGTGGGACTGCCTCGGGTATCCTATACAATTTCTTGTTCAAAGTAATAATAACACTGCAAGGCCTAGATTCATATACAACATGGTGTTTACATAAATATGGTTGGCCCAAAATAACATTACAAACTTTGAGATGGGAAACATCATACAATACCTCGTCTTTGAAGGGATTGATGTCGTATGACAGGCGACATTGTTGGCTGACGCGGATGTCTCTTCCTTGGCGAAGCCATCCGATGGTGTAGGGATGTGAGCGTGGCGTTGTTGGCAGGGCAAGTCGCTTGACAAACTCTATTGAGATGAGTTTATTCTGGCTACCGCTATCAACGATGAAGTGCAACGGGGTACCACTTCTCGGTATCTTTATTTTTCTTTCCGGTGTCCTTCTTTCCTTGCGGCTGGACTAGTTGTCCTGAGGTGGTCCGTATTTTCTCTATCCTTTTTTCTACGAGTTGGGGCCACCCTTTCCTGGATTTTGTTGTGAGGGGTTCCCAGGTCCAAATTGTCATGTCTTTTGTTTGAGCTTCTGCTAGATTTTGACGTCATATTGGTACGCCTCACCCAAGGATGAGATGTCCAGAAACTCCATTTCGGCCTGATTGTATCTATGTAGACCACCATGATACTTGAGCACCAGATGTCGTTCAAAATATTTGATACCCATTTTGGTGCCCAAGGTATGGAAGATATTTGTGAACTCGGGCATTGCTTGGTCTCTTTCCTACTGTAGTGTGGTCCATTTTGTGTACATGTCATCATAACTGCCAACATGGTAGTATTTTTCCTTAATAACATCCCTGAAGGACTCCCAGGTGACCGTGACTGTAAATAATGATGGTTCCTTTGTTTCCTTCTGCTCACGAAAAGTTTCCCACCAATATTTGACATGGGAAACGACTTTGAGGAGCGCAAAAGTAATCTTTTCTCTATTCGAGAAGTTATGGACAGATAAATACCCTTCTAGCAGATTCAACCATTTTTATACAACATCGACGTCTATCTAACCTTCAAATATAGGAATATCGAAGTTGATTTGTACCTTGAAGGGGTCGATGCCTTTGTTTGAGGAAGATGTGTCGTTTATTGGTAGCCGCCAAAGGATTTGTGAAAAACTATCCATCATCTCGTTCCTATGTTCCATGAGGGCTTCCTCAAGCAACATTTTGAAGGGATCTTGTGTCCTGTATTATTTCTTTTCTCCTTCCATGAGAGGTCGCTTGGGCATGCAAGATATTTTTTCCTCAAGAGAAACAAGCTTGAAACCCAATTCTTTGTACCCCGACCTTGTTGGGGACATGCATTAAGAAGGACAAGGAGCAGACCGCTTTGATACCACTAATCCATATTTTATGAGCAGAATGAAATGAATACATATTATTTTCAAAATATGCTTAACACAGAATAACATATATACATTAAAATTGATTTATATTCAATAAGAAAATAAGTTGAAATTGTAAAATGCAGCAAAAACCAAGCTTATTAGAATGGTGGCGACTTATCTCTGAGAAGAGATGTGACAGTTGCGCTCATTCGAAAGAAGATGATTACAATGAGGATCTGAAGGCCTTTTTACAATAAACATGAATTTCAAAAACCATAGACATCCAAAAACCTAACCCTAGGAAATGAAGCGCCAAAATTCATGTGGGCCCCATTTGGGTAAGTTAGTACATCAACTTCCCGGGGTCGTAAATTTTGCATACGATCTCCGTTTTAGGTGCACTATTGCCTGTTGGAAATTTTTATTCGAGGACTACACATGTTGTCGTCAAAATCTAGATCCATCTTCATTCTAACTGTGGCAAGCCCTAAAAACATTTTTTAGGGCCTCAAAACGACCCCAAAAGTCAGGGACCCAAAAACTAGGAAAAAGTTGCCAAAGTGGAAAAATGCCAAATGAGCCAGTTGGAATAGGTGGGAGGCCACCGACATCCATATGGATCAGTGGATGAATTTTATCTTGGATGGATCCAAATGCACATCCTATTCATCCATGATGTATCTCAAAAATTGGATTCTCTTTATGCCAAAGGAACACTTCTCCAAATTGGCATATAACTTGTGTTGTCACAAGGTGCCCAAGACTTGTTGAATATGCTTCAAATGTTCCTCCCAAGTTTTGTTGAAGATGAGTATGTGATCCAGATACACGACCACAAAGGAGTTTATGAATGCCCAAAATATGTCATCCATCATTTGCATGAATGTGGTCGGGGCATTAGTGAAGCTGAAAGGCATGACCAACCACTCGAAGATACATTCATTAGACTTGAAGGTTATCTTCCATACATTAGTTTTCTCAATCGAGACCTCTTGTGGTATCTTTCCTTCAGATCAATCTTATTGAAAAACTTGGCTCCCTTGAGTTGATTGAGAAGATCATCAATCCGGGGGATTGGGTACCGGTTATTAATTGTGATCTTATTCAAGGCTCTATAATCAATACAAAGTCTCCATGTCCCATTCTTCTTCTATACCAAAACAATTAGGCTCCCGCAAGGTGAGAAGCTTGGTCTGATGTGACCCTTCATAATTAGTTGTTGGATCTGGCATTTTATTTATTCATTGTCCATAACAAAAAAACTGTACACAAGGTCGTTAGGCAGAGGAGCATTGAGTGCCAAATCAATTGAGTGATTTTCCTGACAGTGCATAGGCACCCCAGTAAGTGAGGAAAATATGTCTTTGTTATATTATACTATCTTGTCCACCTATTGTTGCTATGTAGAGAGACCTCGTGCAAAGGTTTTGGCGATTGCAATGACCTTATATTCACCTTCCAACCGAACCATAAAGGGGACAAATCTCTTAGTCTAAGAGGCCACCTTTCTGCATTGCTTCATGGAGATCAAAGAGACCGCAGTAGTTGGGACTACCTCAAGTACCCTATAGAGTTGATCTCCTAAAGTAATAATGACACTACGGGGCCTAGATTCATAAGAAACCCGACGCTTCCACATTTATGGTTTTCCCAAAAAAACATCACAAACTTCAAGGGGGGAAACATCACACAATACCTCGTCTTTGAATGGTTTGATGTCATAGTGTAGGCAGCATTGTTGGTTGACACGAATATCACATCCCTGGATGAGCCAACCGATGGTGTATGGTTGAGGGTGCGGTGTCATTATCAGTTTCAACCTCTTGATGACCTCTGTTGAGATTAGGTTCTTATGGATACCACAATCAACAATGAAATGGAGTGGGGTCACATTCACCCACATCTATGAGTGGAAGAGGAGCTCCCCTTCTTCAGGCTTCTTTGGTTCCTATGGCTGGACATTTTTGGTAGCGATGGTGAGATTGGGTTATGTGTCAATGATATGTTTTCCCTTTTCTAGTTATGAATCAGAGTCTGAGTCAACATCCGACCCTAAGGCTCTTGTCTCAGTAGATAATGATTGTTTGGAACGACATTCATCTGTATTGTGCCAAGGGATTTTGTGGAACTTGCACCACTTTCAAGTGTCCTTCTTCAACTTCCCATTACCCTTCTTTGTTGGTGGCTTGGACTGGTTGTCCTGGGACTAACCATCCTTTCTTTGTCCTTTGCTCTAGGAGTTAGGGCCACCCTTATCGCGCTTTTGTTTTGATGGGTTTGCATAACCAAAATATCGCTTATTATTTTGCTTGAATTTCTTCTCGATCTTGAGAGAATATTGTTAAGTGGCTCCCAATATGGAGATGTCTAGAAACTCCATATATGTTTGGATGTACCTGTGTAGGCCACTATGGTACTTTAAAACTAGGTCCCACTCAAATTATTTAATACCAAGCTTTGTGTACAAGGTATTGAATATGTTGGTGTTCTCCGACACGATTTGGTCTCTTTCCTAAAAAAGGAGTTGTCCATCTCATGTACTAGTCTTCATAGTTTCCAACAAGGTAGTATTTCTCCTTGAGGGCATCAACAAAAGTCACCCAAGTGTGTCCTAGCCCAAAAATTGCAAACTCATCCTTGGCATGTTGCTCAAAATAAGTCTCCCACTAATCTCTGGCATGGGGAAGGGCCTTAAAGAGCGTGAAGCAGATTTTTTCACTGTTGGAAAAAATTTAAACAAAGAAATAACCCTCTAGCGGACTTAAACATTTTTCCAAAGTGTAAGAAATAACCCTTTATTTAGCCTTCAAATAAAGGAATATCAAAGTTAACTTGTACCTTACAGGGTGTCGCACCTTTGAAGTGACCATTGGTTGAAGGTGCCTTTGTTGTTGTCGGAAGTCGTCAAAGGATCTGGGCAAAATTATCCATCATCTCATTCCTTTATCGCGCGAGGGCTTCCTCGAGCAACAATTTGATAGGATCTCCTACTCTGTCATCCCTATTTTCTTCCACCATGGGAAGTTGCTTGGGTGGGCAAGAGTGGTTTCCCTCAAGAGAAACAATATTTGAGAACAACATGAAGAAATAAATATAACAAATATTTAACAAGGAAGGAGATATTGCAAGGAACACAGTAATATAGTGAAACTCAAATTCTATTAATGATTGTTTGGAATACAAAAGACTATAAAATGCAAAGCACACAAACTAGATAGAATGGTAGTAGCTTATGTCTGAAGAGAGATTTGTCAGCTATGCTCATTCGCAAGAATCTAATTACAATGAGGTTCCAAAGGCCTTTTTAACATAAATAATAAATGAGAAAACCATTAACATACAAAACCCTAACCCCAGAAGATGAAACGCCAAAAGGTTTGTGGGCTTAGATGGGGGTAGTTGATACGCCATCTTCTCGAGGGCGCAAATTTTTCATACGATCTCCATTTGGGGAACTTGGTACCCCGTTGGAAAGGTATAGCTGAAGAGTATACATTCTAAGTTTCCCAATACATCCCAAATACGATCTATTGGGAACTGCCACGTCAAAAAAACGTTGTTCAGGGCCTCTAAATGGTCCCGGGATTTTGGGACCCAAAGAACTACAGAAAAAATGCCAAGATGGAAATTGTAATTTGAGAAAGTTGAATAGGTGGGCGACCACCGATGTCCACCTAGATCATATAAGAAGTTGGCGTCCATTTATTTGAATGTTTTTTTTCTTCTTATCCTTTTGTCCAGGGTATTTGTGCTCATGAAATGTTCCCTACCTTCACGAATCTTTGGGATGATCTTATGTAGGAAGACATCATATTGGAGTCTTGTTTAGAATGGAAACATAAAGTAGAAGAATTAGTCTTCATCAAGAAGATGAAGAAGGGAAGAAAGAAAGGCTATATGAAGGGTAAAATGGAAGGCTCAAATCTAGGAAAGAAGGGTTTGAGTAAGGTGAAATGTTTTAGGTGTCACCACTTAGGACCTTATCCCAACCAACATCTGGAGAAGAAGAAGAGAAATGATAAGTAGCATATACATGATGCATGGATTGTAGATACTATAGCAAGAGTGTATGAGTTATCTTTATAGATTGAGATTGCCTTCACAATGGTCTCTTGTTTATCTTCTAACATTGTACCAAGTGTTCGATGGTGTGTAGATAGTGGGGCATCAAGACATATGAATTATAACAAAACACTCTTCAACATAATTTAGGAGCAAGAGGGAGGTACAAGTGTGGAGTTGAGTGATGATGCTTCTTATCCTATGAGAGTATTGGATTCCATTTCCATTCGGATGCTATCAGGTGATGTTCTTGAGTTGAATGATGTTCTATGTGTTTCTAGTTTGAAAAAAAAATATTATTTCAATTTATTGTCTAGTAAATATTTGGTATATAGTTCTATTTGCATGACAATATTTCCCTATTAGTGATTGTAGGCTAGTAATTCCAAGGAATTTGACTAGAGGTGTGCTAGAAGATGGCCTTTATAGGCTGCTTGCTAATCCTCTGGCACTTGTACATTCCAACAAGAAGTTGGATGAGCCTTCTAGCTCTGAGGATTCATATGTAGGTCATGGATGGTAGGGTGCCATGGAGACAATTTTAAAACCTAGGGATTGATTATAGTCTAACATTTAGTGGGAGAGTTGTAGATTACAGGGACATGGTTGTTGGATTCTCTCAAGTTGAGGGACTTAATTGCGATTATACTTTTCCTTCAGGATTCTCTCATAAAGAGGGAGGTGACCTTGTTGAGGTTAATGCTTCAATTGGCAAAGCTTTTGAGGTGCATGGGCGAGATATCCGTGATTACAAGTTGTTGACAATTTTGGCCCGTGATGTTGAATTGAGGGATGATGGATTTAGGTAAGTAGCTTCCGATCTAGAGTTATACTCATTTATATTCACCATTGGTCAGTGTTCTTTAAAGGTTTGATATGCTATGACAACATCCTATTTTGTTGGATAGAGTGAGATTTCCATAGCTTATAGGACCATTATTCTGACATAGTAGAATATTGTGGTGAGAATATACGTGAAGTTTGATGAGGATGCGAGGTATTCTAGTTCATAGGGTTCTCCTTCAGATATTGAAAAGAGAGAGGAGGTTTTTGTTCTAGAGGTTGTTGCAGAGGTCAGAGCTAGGTATAATTCATGGGTGGACAAGGTGATATTGGGGGTATATATTCCCTCACCTTCTACTCCAATATGTAGGAAGTTGAGATGGATCACCAAGACATTCAAGGATGTTGATGTCTGTAGTATTGAACATGTATTTCCGCACAATTCTAAGTGTCTAGATGTGTGGAAGTCAACCAAATAGTTCTACCTTGAGACTTTACTTTCATTTAAGCAATTATTAAAGTAAAGTGTTTTTATTAGCGAGTTGAGTTTTATTTAAAGAAACAATTTAACTAGAATTAGTCAATTAAATAATAGTCATTGATCTCAAGTGATGTGAGAAGTAATATCAACCATCAATCACTTTGGAGATTAGGGTTAGGTCATACCTCAATATTATAAAATCAAGGCAAGGGTGAAGGAGAAGACACTTGATACATTGATACAGAGCAAAGAAGGAATTTTTCTCAGAGACTTGGATCACGAAGGATTGTGATTCAAGGAGATATTGGATAGGTGGAGAAGGACTTCCATCCAGAGATCGGGTCAAGGAGAAGACAAAACATAGACAATCACAAGTGGGTTTCATCAAATTGAAGTTGTGCTAGCAAGGTCACACCCTACGAATTTTCTATACAGTCTTTGAGTGTGTGTACGTGGGTTTCAGTGGAGACATGAATGTATACACAACTTTTCTTAAGGAAATACACGTACATCTTGGGAAACATGAAATACCAAGGTTGAACAATAGATCAAGAGTTTCTAGGGTTTGCAAGTACCATTTATGTTGATTTTTCATATGCGATATTATATGAGATAATATTGTATATGAGATGATGTGATGGATCCTATATGATGTTTATGAGATTCATTATTGGTTCGGTATTATGATGATGAATGTTCCAAATATATAAAGAACATAAAGGAACATATGGTGACCATCCATGAAAGGATGTGTCTCTAAAAATTATAATAACTATTTATTATTATTATTATTATTATTGTTATTAATTAATAATTATATTATTAATTATTAATATGGGAGAATGTCTTCCCGATGTTGTCCAAATATCAACACTCCCTCTCGGCGAGGGAGACATTCTTCACCTCAAGCACCTCGATTCCATAAGACTGCACTTGAGACATTCTCCTCAGTGAAATCAACATGACCACTCTGGAGAATGTATGCCTGATGCTTTAAATTCAACACTCCTTCTGAGCTAGGGAGACATTCTACATCATGCCAAGATTCTTGATTTCAAACTCTGAGGCCAAATCCCTTTTACACTTGTCAATGAGCCTTTTTTGATGTAATCATCTCCGACATGCACCAAGTTGATGTATACTTCTCCCACATAGCACCCAGTTGATGTATGCTTCTTCCACATAACACCTCGGGTCTCCAAATATCCTTGTCAAGTCACATGATCAAGGATAGAGACCACACATGGGTTATTATTATTAACCAAGTCAGAATGACCATCTATGAAGAATGCTTGATGCTAATACACAGAGAACATAAACACCCTGGGCCATTCACCACTAGCCAAATCGACATGGCTATTCCTGTGAGTGAATGTATCATCCTCCTCAACCAATTCAGCATGGCCCCTATAGGAGGATTTCTACCCAATGCTAATAGTTGGAGAAAATCAATGCCATGGGCCATTCACCCCTAGCTAAATCAACATGGCTAATCCCGTGAGTGAATGTATCATTCTCCTCATTCAAATCAGCGTGACCCCTCTGAGATAATTTCTCCCCGATGCAGCCACATGGAGAAAGATCAACACCTCGAGTCTTTTCCACTCCTTGTCAAATCAACATGACTAAGCAGAAATACTACGCTTGGGACATTCACCACTAGCCAAATCAGCATGGCTAATCCTGTGAGTGAATGTATCATTCTCCTCAGTCAAATTAGCATGACCCCTCTGGGAGAATGTCTACTTGATGCTACTCATCTGTGGATGTGTATTGGAGCTTCACAACTCCCTTCTGCATCATGTGTCAGATGAATTCCTGCAAGAAACTTATGAATCCACGCCGCTTCACGATTTACAATACTGGCTACTATATACTTTTCCTCTATTGTCCTTCTGAATGAATTCCTTCACTGAAACAAGGGAATCCTCTCCAAGAGGTCTCATATATCCTTAAGGTCTAGCCTCATGTCTATCATTCTTGGAGGACTTCTCTCCCATCTAAATCTGAATCTAAAGAGGAATCCTTTATGAATGAAAGTCTCTAAGCAACTAACTCTCTCTGAGATCAATCCCACTCCGAGTCTACATTCTCCCTCTGAAACTTGACTGTCTTTGAGGCTATATAGTCTTCGGCATCATCTTCTCCCTATGCATGTGTTGAGCTCCTCTTCTTCTTCATTGCATGGATGTGCACAACTCTATGTCTAGATAGTCTTTCTTCGTGTTGCTTCCTGCAACCGTCATTATGGATCCTTCTCAAAGCTATTACATGTGATCTGCCCGAAACAAGAAACAAGAACAACAAAAAGCATCTCTTTAGTAAACTCTATAACATCACTAAGTAATTACACTTAGAAAATTTCAACTACTTAGAAACTTCAGTCTCTTCGTTAGATCACTTCCCACATGTGAGATATAAAAAATATGCGTGTCTATTGTTGTGTCTTTCAAGTGTCTTTTTATAGTAATATTAAATTGATCCAAAGAGACACATCTTTTTGAAAATTAAATTTAAATTTAATTTTCTTTCTTATAAATAGTTGGAGAATACAACATTAATTTAGTTATAATCCATCCATATAGTATTTGACTTTGTTAAATTGTTACTCCATAATTCATGTGATTCTTTGCATAAATTAAGGTAGAAGTAAATAAGCAGTACATTCTTCATATTTAGGTAATTAGACATTTTTACTAGAAATTACCGTCCATAATTTATGGAATTCTTTCTATAATTTAGGTATGAGTAAAAGGTAAATATGTTGTACATAGATATTGTAACAACCCCATAAATTTAACACTCCCAACATTTTACTCTACTCTCATTTTCCTGGGCCCTCTGGTGAGGGAGTCAAACCCAGTCTCACTTTGATACCATGTTGATTTTTCATATGAGATAATATTGCATATGAGATGATGTGATGGATTCTATATGATGTATATGAGTTTCATTATTGGTTTGGTATTACGATGATGAATGTGTCAAATATATAAAGAACCTAAAGGCACATATGGTGACCATCCATGAAAGGATGTGTCTCTAATAATTATA
>ML817189.1:66835-83693 GCA_009831015.1 Picea engelmannii | reverse complement strand
GTTTTCCAAACATCAACATCTTATATGTTTTATGTATTTCTCAATGGGCCATTTTCCTAGGTACAAGAGCCCTCACAAGCTTTGAACTTATTTAAATGATAAGCTTAGTTGATGGAAAAAATATCTTTGTGTCTTGTGCATGATATTTTTGGTTTCTAGTATTGCTTCCACTATATTTATTTGAGTTGAATATTCTGGCAAGTGTATGTTGTTTTGTGATATGCTAATTTGATTTACAGGAAGGAAATCACTAGATAACAAGGTACCTAGGGCCGAAGTAGGGATTTCAACATGGTATTAGAGAAATCGCTCTAAGAGGAAGCCAAATCTCAGATCCATATCAGGTGATAACATATCTATCATATATACAACGATATCTTAGCATATCCATAACCAATAGGTAGAAATGAAGGTTTGGATTTCAGGGAAATAACAATTCTAAGGAAGAACAAGGGTCTTGCAGTCGTACGGATTTGTATGCAGGTTAAAAAAGGAACAATCGCGTACATACATGGGTTTCTTTGGAGAGAGTGGCATATACCTGGGTTTAATTAAGGAAATTCACGTACATAAATGGGTTTCAATGGTGATAGATGCATACAAGGTTGTACATGTTAGTACAGGGGAAGTTTCAACAAAAAATTATTTCCAGGGAAGTTTATCAAGTCTAAGGGATGGCATCAACAAGTCTCGGAGTTGAAGATAGGTTGGATGGAGCATGCAACTTCCTGTCTTGGAAAACAAGAGTGACTTTGGTATTAAAGGAGTGTGACCTTTGGGAGTTAGTAGACAAAGCAGTTGTTTCACCGACAGATCTAGTAGCTTTGGCAGCTCATGAGAAGAAGGAGATCAAAGATAAGAGGGATATCTTGGATTCAATGAAGGATCATATTATTCCTCACCTATCCAAGAAGAATATGGCCAAAGAGATGTTTGATGCCTTGGTAGGTTTATTCCAGAGCACTAACATGAATAGGAAGATGGTATTAAGAAAGAGACTCAGAGCTGTGCAGATGTCAAGATCTGAAAATGTTACCAATTATTTCATGTGGATCACTAAGGTACGTGATCAACTTGTAGCCATAGGGGAGAAAATGGATGATGTAGAGCTCATGAATGTGGCATTGAAGGGTGTTCCCAATTTTTGGGAACCATTTGTCAAGGGAGTCTGTACTCGGGAAAAACTCCCATGTTGGCAGAGGCTTTGGGATGATTGCATCGAGGAAGAGACTTGAGAGGATTCTAAAGTAAGCAAGTAGGAATATGAAGAGGAGGAGAACTTGGCCCTTTTCAGTAAGACAAGAAAGGGAAAAGGAAAGGGTTCCAAGGGTAACAGTGAGGAGTCAACCTCACATCTAGGTAAGAAGGACTTGAGTAAAATCAAGTGCTTTGTGTGCACAAGTATGGGAACCATGCATCACAGTGTCCGGAGAATAAGGGGAAAGTGAAGATGTAGACAACAACATCAACAAAGATGTAGCTAGATGAGTTTGCAACAAATTTTGAGAATGAATTCTCAATGTTCTCATGCCTCTCTACCAACACCAAGTCAAGGAGTGCTTGGTACTTAGACAGTGGTACTTCTAATCATATGATAGAAGCACAGGAGCTATTCAACAGTCTAACAGAGGACTCAAGGACCCAAGTGGAGCTTGGTGATGATGCCAAGTATGCAGTAAAGGGAAAGGGAACTATCATGTTTCAACTTGATTCAGGGGTTTTTTTAGAGGCCCAGGATGTGCTTTATGTACTTGAACTAAAAAAGAACTTGCTCTTAGTTTCAGTTTTAGAGGATAAGGATTTTACCGTTACTTTTCAGAGAGGGAAAGTACTCATATGTTCAGAGGGAGCTATCCTTGACATAGTATTGAGCATTGGTGTCAAATAGGGCAGGTTATATAGGTTGCAGGGTAATCCTTATAGTGGGTCCAAGGAAATCTTGGATCACAGATCGATGTCAGTGGTAGATGACGAGTATCAGGAATATCCAAAGGGTGAGCAAAGTTCACAGACTTCTAGTTTGTGGATTCAACCTTTATATGGGAAGAGTGTTGGGCCATTTCATCCTTGCATGCATCCTTCTTAATGTTGGAGGTTCTAGACCCAGGGTTCGTCTAAATTTGACCAACAAAACCCCCAAAGCATCGACATATCAATCTTCAACCAATGTCGAAGAAGGTCTCACCTGAGACACAATGAGGAATCACATAAACCATCTAGTCTTGTGACAGGGATGAAGGACTAAACACACAGGAATCCATCCAGGATGACATCCATACTCTCCATTAACAACAATTTACTATTATCAATATGTAAAACAATACACACACATATCAAAATAACACATGAGTGACATATAATATATCAGAATTGTTGAAACTTTGTTACTCCTCCCATTCCATTAAACATAGGCATACAATAAGAAAAACATACTTGACAACAACAAATTATCATGTCTTCTTTAGAAAATTCCCCATAGTTACAATATATTGTACCATGTGCATCCTTTCAGACCTTAGACATATGAAAAAATTAGACTTATATTAAGAAGCATTACAATGTTATAATACTACAGAGGCTCAGAGAGAGCTCAACAACACAAAAAATAGAAACTTAGTGAATCCTTTAAGTAAGTGTGTAACTCCATTTATGATGTCGTTGCTTCCTTTTATATCTTTCTCTGCTTAGGGGATCTATCTCTTTCAATTCTACTCCACTTTTTCTATTGACTAACAATATCGCACACTTATATTTCCTGTGTGCATTCCACATATCCTTCATGGAATCATAGAAAACTTAACTACCTCTCTAGCCCCACGTTCCCTTGTGTTGTTGGCAGTAATCATTCGAGAAGATTTTTCGATGATTTCTTTCTTGATTCAGACGTGCGTCTTCTTTATTTTTGGTGAACATCAAAACTTGGAATGACGTGCATTTGATAGACCTCAAACTTGGCATGCAATATCAAAAATTGGTTCGGCACGTACTTCTTTTCATTCTCTGTTCTTTTGCTTGGGCATGCAAAAAAATGGAATGGGCATGCACAAATTCATTGGTGCACGTGCGTGAGATTAACCCAAAAAATTGTGTGCCAATAATCCCCCACCATGATTACTTTTCCCATCCCCAATCCAACTGCCTCATGGAATGACCATCACAATGGACCAGAATTTCTTGAGTAAGAGAAAATCATATATCTGGGTTGTAGTTGTAACTTGTCATCTGAAACTGATCCAGAATTGATGCAAACATGTTGGTATAGTTCATGTGGATAGAGGGTATACTCTTCCCCTTTGATGGTGTGTGTGGTGATGTATAAGGGTTCTGTTTAAAGAACACCATCCATACACCACCTTTTTGTATGAAAAAAAAAGCTTCAGTTCCTTCAAGAGAGAGCATGATCGTCTGCTTGTCTTTTTGTTCTGGTAAGATGAAACAAAAGACATAGTCCTCCTAGCTTGGTGGTATGGAGAGCTCATAGCTTCGGGCTATCCATGTCAACAAAGGTGATTAACCATGGCGATAGTTCAACCAATTTCAGGCTTAGAGAGCTAGTGAATTGTCGCAAGTACGAAGCACAGTTCAGGGAACTGTGTGGGCCTGGGTTGTGTCTTGGTGGGGAAGAATGGGGCATCTATGTGAAAACTTAATTGTGGGTTCTTGTGCTTCCTGGAATAATTGGGAGGGACAGAGTCTTGATAGTCTTATAAGCCACACCATGAAAGAGAAGCTGGGAAGAGAACTGGGAAAATGGATGAGGATGAGGGAATGGGGGAATTTCCAAGTGAATGATGGAATTCACATGCAGAAGTTGGAGAGTGTGGGGCGTGGATAATTTCTCCAATGAGTGCATAAGGGAAGTAGTATATATATATTGGAGGTTGGGGGAAAGGGAAAGTTGGAATGACAGAAAGTTCCGATGGAGCTGATGGAATGGATAATATTGTGTAAAGTTGCAATGAAGCATCACCAATGGGGAGATCAACTTTCAGATCTGTCATACTGGTGATGTTCCTTGTGGGATGTGGCATCATAATTGACAACATACATGCGTCATGTGTGAGATTTCCAAATTATATTTCTTAACCTTTCAATGAACTGGATCACCATGGAACTCAATCAAGCCTCTTATGAGTTCATGTTCAGGGCACTTATGTCAGAACATTGACCTGATTTGGAAAATATTGGAAATTTGTAAAACTATCAATCCATCCAATCTGCCTGTGTGTCTAGAGGGTGTGATTTGCTGCCACAAAGGAAAATTATGCCAAATATATATTCTTATATCTGTTGTGCATCGTACTCTAACCCTATTCTACATAACTTCATAACTCAGAGGGGGAGCTAAGTGACGGTTTACCATGTGGGTCGTATTACAACTTCAATCTATTGCCACTAATAAGTCCTTTGAGCGATTGTCCTTGTAATGTTTCCATCTTGGTGGTACCTGCTTCATTGATGTAGACTAGCCGGAAAGGACCCAACCAACACATATGTATCTTGCCAGGGTGCTGTAAATATTTGTTGTCATGCAACAAAACTAAAGAGCCAGGCTAGAGGCATTTCTGGGGGATGTTGCAATCATGCCATGCCTTTTTCCTCTCATTTTCAACCACCTGGCTGAATCTCTCCATCATATGGTCCTCCTCGAGCTCCATGATTTCATCTAACTTGTCTTGAAGGGATTCTTGATCTTCTATCTCTATTCTAGGGAAACTTTGAGGTTGGGAACAAAATATTCTAGTGGCATGACTGCTTATTTTCCATGGACTAATCTGAATGGCATGTGTTTTGTCAAACTTTTGCATATTGTTCGATAAGCCCATAATACTGCAGGGATCCTCTGATCCCAATCGTCATGTTGCAAATTACAAACCTTGGTTAAATAATGGTCTAAAATTTTATTAAAATCTTCAATCGTACCATTAGCTTGAGGGTGATAGGGAGTGCTCTTTTGGTGATGGAGCATGAACTCTTGAGTGAGTTTTTGAATTGTCGCGTTCAAAAAATGTGATCCCTAGTTGCTCATCAACACCCGTGGACAACATAATCTAGTAATCACATTTTCAAAAATGAATCACATCGTTGTTTTTGTTGTATGGTCTTTAATTTGCACAACTTTGGCCCATCTTGTTATATATTTGATAGCGATGATGATGTAGCGCACCCATGTGCGATGCACAGGGTGATTGATGGGACCCACAAAATCTATTGCCCATTTTTCAAATGGATCTAGCGTGGTCACTGGAAACAAAGGAGGCTCATCTCTTCAACATGGATTTCCAATTCATTGCCACAATTCATAACACTTACAATATTCCTTGGCATCTGCAAAGAGTGAGGGACACCAAAGCCTTGCACGCAGAAACTTGCACGTTGTAGCCTTGCCTACATTGTGTACTCCAAGAATATCCTCATATGATTCATATAGAATGGGGTCTCGTTCATGTTCTAATGTGCAATAGAACAGGATGCCATATGCACCCAATTTATACAACTACCCAACAATCAACTGATAATATTCACTATGCATTACCAGTTGATGATGTTGAGCCTGGGTATACCCTAGTGGTACCTGTCCTGACATGAGAAATTCAAATATATTAACCAATTGATCAGGAACTACTTCGAAGAGAAATAGTTGTGCATATTGGAGTTTGTCATCCAAGCTTCAACTTGCCTCTCTTGTCTTGTGCCATGACAGATGATCCGGCCCAACATTAAATTTTCCCAACTTAACCAAAAATTTGAACTCAAAATCCTAAAAAAGTAATAACCAATAGCATATTTGGCCTCCTAATACTGGCTTGTTGACCAAATATTAGAGCACAGAGTGGTCTGTAAAGAATTTGAAAGGGGTCCCCAAAAAATAATGGCGAAACTTCTACAATGCATATACAATGGCAAGGCCCTCGTGCTCTATTGTAGTATAATTATTTTTTGTGTTGGAAAACTTGCGGCTGGAAAAATATACTAGATGGTCAATATTAACTTCGCCCAGTTGTGTCAGAATTGTGCCCAACACAATGGACAAGGCATCTGTGTGGACATGAAAGAGCTTAGACTAGTCATGAAAAATGAGAATTGGTGCAGTGACCAGTTTTTCTTTGAGAGTATCCAAGGCTTCCTACAATTCGGGTGTCCAACTGTATTTAGTATCTTTTCACAAAAAATTCTCCAACGGGGCAACAATTTTAGCATAATTTTGAATAAACCATTGGTTATATCCCGTATGACCCAATTTTGCACACAACTTGCGGACCGATGTGGGGGGCACCATATCCAAGATGGCGATGATCTTAGCTTGATCCACCAGCAATCCATCCTTGCACACAACATGGCCCAACATTGTTCCAATGGGTGTACAAAAGATGCACTTCTTCAAATTTAATGAAATCTGGAGCTGACAACATCAATCCAACATACACCAAAGGGATTGAATATGTTCCTTCAAAAAAATGAACACTTCCCAATCATCAAAATAAACCTCAAGAAACTTGTGGATAAATTCCTTGAAAATTGTTACCACTATCCAAGAAAATACTGTGGGGGCATTCTTTAAGCCAAAATGCATCATAGTGTATGAAAAGGACCCCCATTCTATCACAAAGGTGGTTTTGGATTAATCCTCCTCTATGATCTGAACTTGATGATACCTTGAAAATTCGCCTGTAAAATATTAAGCTTCCCTGCCTCTAACATTTTCCAACACCTCATCTATGAAAGGTGTAGGGAAAGGGTTGTGGATGCAGGATGTGTTGAGACTTATTAGATCTACACATATTCAAATATCACCATTCTTCTTATGTTTCACAACCATGGGACTAATCCAATAAAACTCCTCCACAAGGACAATGATCCCAACATCCAACATTCGATCCAATTCTTTACACATATTTTTCTTATATTTGGTATTTAATCGACAAGTCCTCCTCTTGACCGGTTTGGAATCCAGTTTGAGGTAAATTTTCATGGCCCCCAGTTATCCTACAATTCATTTCATTTCAGAAAAGATTTGGGGAGATAAGTCCTCGTATTCCTTGAGTAAGTCAACAACTTGAGTGATTGTCTCCTTATCCCAATAATATCCAATGACGACGATTTTGGGGGCTTCCTCGGTGCCAATACTAAGTTTCATGGTTTTAATCGGACCATTAGAGTATGGTGCAACCATATGTTTCCTTACCTTTGAGTGTGCACTCTCCTTCAAATTATTTGATGTGGATTCCCAATGGGTCATCGCCATCAACATTATCAACATCGATCTTCAAAAGATTGTCTTGAAAAGAAAATAACATTAATCAACATTAAAAACCATATTTGTTGTGAGAGGCATTTTGCCTCTTTTCATTGCTTCCCTTTTTAGATCCCATTTCTGATTTATCCTGAGAAATATCCTTCAATTGATGGGAACCTTATGGGTGGACTGAACTGATGACGTGTGAACAATCATCTTTGAGATGGAGACGATAGGACACAGATTCAAAGGAATCTTTGGATGACTTGGATGGAGTGGCCACTCCTTTTCCTTTATCTAGCTTTGGTTTGGGAACATTATTTTTTAGCCTTTTACTTGCATGAGAGGAATATACTGGCGAGACAACATGATCAGCTTGGGAATTTAAATTTATTGGCAGTGGAGGGGGTAATGGAAACGACACAGTAGGCCAACCATGGTGATGAGCTACAGGCTGATGAACAATTTCTTGCCAACCATCATTGACAACTGGTTATGGCTGCATAGACACATGAGGGGGAACATGGATACCAGAGACATTTTGACATGGTTGGTAAAGAGGCCTCTCAGGTATAGGTTGCAGAATTCATTGGCCAACTAGATTAAAAAACCTAGCTTGGAAAAGTTGATTCAGTTCTTGCAAATCAACGTCAAAATGTATTGAAAATCGTGGCCTTATATGGCGTCTTTTCCAATTACTTCCTCTGCCTCTATTATCACCTCTGCCATTGTTTCCTCTACTAAAGAAACTCATCCTGAAGAAATATCCCAATCATGTTATGAAAAACTCGTAACAATACATGCATCAATAATCTACCTAAGTAAAATCAAAAGGTTGGCTCTATCATTCACAACAGTAGCACATGCAATCCATCATCAATACTTTTAAACTCAACAATCAGTTGCCACTTGAAAAAGGAGTGATAGGGTTATTGGGAAGATGGGGGGCCTTGTAATGAGCGAAAAATGGTAGCATGGATGGGAAGCGACCAACAAATACTATTCAAATAAGTGCACATGTAACTTCTTTACAAAAACAGAAAATGTGTCCATATCCAAACTTCCAACATCAGTCATCATCTAGTCCCTTTTCTTTTATGTTAATCCTTTCTCTCTTTTCATTCATTTTTTCTTTAAAAAAATGAAATTCATAATAATAGAACAAGGGATGTTTTAAATGTATTTGGGAAGGCGATGGGCATATAATGAGTGGAAAGTGAGATAATGAATGGGAATGGGATGATTATTGTTCTATCATATGAAATAATATTTATCGAAAATCGCCATCGCCATCATTTTCCAAAACTTTTTTCAGTTAATAATTCAAATCCAAGATACAACAGTTTTATAGTGTTAAATATAAAACCCAATAAAAATATCAGGACTGTAAAACTTTACCATTTACATTTACCTTTTTTCCTTTCCCATTATCATAACATTTTATAAGAGACTGTTAGCATAATCATTTGAAACAATTAAAAATAGACTACATCAAGCTAGTATGGGAGGCTGAAAACACAAGCATAAAGCCATCATCCCTTCACTATACAATAATTATATCACAACCCCAATACTTTTTGTATAAACAGACTAGGTTCGAACCCCATGCGAAGATGGTACTCATCATTTTTTTCAAAATCATATATCCTCAAAGTCAACCAAACCCCATAGATAAATAACAAATGAGTCAAGACTTCATGCATATAACCAATCTTTCCCACTGTCGGGTCAATACTATAACAAGTATCAAAACCAGAGTTCAAATTTACTACTGCCATATATCGGATACAAAACGAGGTCTAGGAAAACATTAATAAGGGGTTTGCAAAACCATGTAACCATTTATTTCCACAACAGACTTTCCAGAGACCTCATATGGTGGCCGAAAGGAAAATACTCATATCTCACACATATTTACAAACGATGGAAAGATAATCTGAAAAGCTGCAAGTATTCCAAGGACTGGGTAAAAGGAAATGAAATTATGCAATAATCACCAAAACCCGACTGTTCTTTTATTTCATAGAAAACCCTTCGAATTTTAATTACTAGAGAAGGAAGAAACTGAAAGTATTTACCATAATTATTTTCCCACAGTCATAAAAAAATAAGAAGCATTCGTTATGGGCATAACACAACATATATTTCAAACATAATGGAATTTCAAACATCATTCCCAACTTGAAACTTTTAAACGCCAACAAGAAGAAAAATCCACTTAATTAAAATTTGCACATTCATACATCCATTATAATCTTCAGAAAACAAAAACAGTTTGTAAGAAAATCTAAGAGCGAACATCATGATTTTATTTGGAGCGGAGCTACAATTCATGAATGAAGAGGTAAGAGCTAATATACATGTAAGGAGAATTCCAGAAAAGCAACAAACACCACTATTTTTCCCAAGGTTGATCAAAACGGAGGCAACACCATCCAAAGAAACCAACACAAGTGCAAACAGAGTGAGGTGGCGACCTCGAGGTAGGTTAAGAGCGATGTGCAGTAATTGCACATCATTTCCCGCATTAATTTCCATCAACCACAACCAAGTATGAGCACACCCAAACTTCCAACACATAGTCCACTATGTTTTCCACATAAAATTTCAATCAAAAATCGAATTGGCCTCCCAACATTAATCTCATAAGTATTATTTGTATATTCAACACTTATCATCAAAACATGTCATGTCCCACATTCATTGCTAGTGAAGGATTTCCATTTCATAAAACTTATCAATTGTTCACAATAATAACAAGTATACCATAAGTGCATTACACCATAACTATATGTGTCTCATGATTGAAGTTTGAACAACATGTCAAAATATATGTGTATCAAGAATAACCAAGATGCTTGTTAAAACAAACATTCCCCCCCTTTCTTTTCTTTAAATTAACTTGCCAACACATTCATTCTTCATCCATTCCACATGGAAAGTGGCTCGCGTTTTTGGGTTTATTCTCAAACTATAGGATCATTTTTGCAAACACAGTCATGAGCGCAAATCAAAGAAGTGTATTTCATCATTATTCACATAAAGGGGCCCCACCTATTTATTATATTATTAAATATATATGAGTAATAAGGCATTGCAACCATTTGCAGGTAGGGATTCCATGTTGCGCTTTTGGGTGTCAACAAACTAGTGACTCCACAGGGAAATCTGTTCTCAACATATTTAGAACTCATAATGTTTGGTTTCGCAGACCAATAGAAGTAGGTGATAAAACACTGTTGAAAAAAATAGTTGTGCAACATGGGGAAAAATATGGTTTAAGGGAAATAATGAGATGAGACTTCGTGGAATAACTTATGGAAAGTGAGATGTGTGAGGAGAGTTGGTCCTGTATGCACAAAGATTCATAACTGATAATGCTTTTTAGACTTTCAAGGAGAATGCTTCTGATTTTCTCTTGAATCTCATGATGGAGGGAAGAAAGGGATAACATAAACAAGGAACAAGACAAAACCAACTATACTACAACAATATTGAAAGAAAAAATCTATTTCAATGGTGTCTGAAAGGAGGACACCGTGACAATTGTGTGTATTTTATTTTTCATCAATAAACAATACTTACAGAATGACATTGTTATGGAAAAACTTATCCAAAGTTTATTTCTAATGATTATACGAAACAAACAACAAAAATTAAAAAACTCAACGAACCAAAGTAAAAAAAACAGTAAGACAAAAGACTATATGCATCAGTCATGTTTATACAAAGTGTTAATAATCAAGCTCGTTCCACATAGTGCTTCAAGTGGGAACCATTAGTACTCTACGAAAACAATCACTCCTCCAAATCCTTTAGAAGGTATGAGTTTGTGCCAAGGATAAAAAGTGATTTTGAAAGGACCTAGCCATAATTTTTGGAATTTAGAATGTCTCCCTCTTTCAGCATGGGTTGAGTCCCATAATAGGACTTTGTTGTCAATCTTGAATTCAACAGCCTTTGCTCGCTTGTTAAAATTATTTTTCACTATTTGTTTCTTTCTTTTTAGGTTCTCCAAGGCAAAGTTTTTTTGTTCTTCCAGGGTTAACAATGCATTTATCCTTTGGGGAACATTAGAAGAATTTAATTCTTTAGTCTGTAACATCAGCTATAAGGAGGAAAGTTCTAGTTCAGTAGGCAGAATAGCCTCTTGTCCATATACGAGTTGAAAGGGATTAAATCGTGTACTTGCCTTGGTGGTTGTACGATCTTCCCAGAGACCATAAGTGAGAAGTGTGTGCCACCAATGAGGTTTGTCTTCTATGATTCTCTTTATTATGCTAACCATATTCTTGTTAGTGGAATCTTCTTGCCCATTTCCCTAAGGGTAATAAGCAGATGAACTGAAATGTTTGACACCTAATTTATCTAGAAATTGGGTCAATTTTGTAGAAATGAAGGTTGGGCCATTGTATGTAAATGATATGTCAAATATGGAAAACATATTAAGTTCTAGGAAAGAAATTACCTGCTCATCCTATACATGTCTAAGAGGGACAACCTCGGTCCACTTGGTAAAGTAATCAATGACTGTCAAAATAAAGATATGCCCTGCAGAAGATGGAGGATTGATAAGACCAATAAAATCTAGACCCCATTTAGAAAAAGGGAAATCTGGGAGGACATGGTGTAAAGGCATGGCATGAAGGTGTTGTTTCCCAGCGAAGTTTTGGCATTTATCACAGGATCTTGCAAATTTATATGAGTCACAAAATATCGAAGGCCAGTAGTAGCCATTTCTTATGATCTTAAAAGAAGTAGCCTTAGCAGAAAAATGGCCATCGATGTGAATGACAGAAGATGATGATCCATGGATTTCGAATAATAACTTATGTGCTTCTTCATCATTTACACATTGAAGTAAAACCATCAGCAAGCCTCCTAAAAAAAAAGTCTCCTAAAATGATATACTTGGAAGCTTCAAGGCAGAGTCTCCTCCTCTGGTGAGGATCCAACCCATCTGGACACCTTTGATACTACAAATAATACACCAGATTTTTATACCAAGGATGCTTAGGTAGAGAGAGGTTTTGATTTTCAATATAAAATAACGTTGAAAGGGGATTATCTTGTTCGTCAGGTTATTCACTTGGTTCAGGGTGTTGAGATAAGTGAAGGGATAGGTATCGTCCCTTGATTGTCTTTGAAGTCACGATCGTCAAATCATGCTCCTGAATTTTGGCAAGCCAATGTGCAAGTTTTCCTGAAATATAAGTTTGTGAAAGAAGAACCTTGACAACAGGTAAAGGGACTTTTATCTGCATATGTTTTCCCAAAATAAAATGGCAAATATTTTCTATATCCTTGACAAGAGAAAAAACATGTTTATCAATATAAGAATATTTGACCTCATCATCTGATAAAATTTGACTCATGTAAGCTACAATTTTTTCATTGTTTTGGTCATCACTTTGTAAGAGGATAGCATAAATTGCTTCCTTAGTGGCATTGGTATATATGAAAAGATCTTTCTCAAAATCTGATTTCACCATAACCGATGCAGAGCTAATTACTTTCTTAATCCTAAGGAAATTATTCTTGACATCATCTATCCAAGAAAAAGAACGATCCTTCTTCATAAGATTATGGATTGGTTTAACCATGACAACAAAATCAGGAATAAATCTACAGATAAAATTAATAATGCCCATGAAAGATTGAACTTCTTTCTTGGAGATGGGGGAAGGGAGGTTTAGAATGGCAGTAATCATCTCGGGATCTATGCTTATCCATGAATCAAAAACAATATGACTGAGGAGCTTGCCTTCGTGAAACTGAAAATAGATTTGAAAGGATTTAAATAATTTCCAAATTTTATGTAGCGCATGAGGACTTTTCTAAGATGACCAAAATCATCCAATCGGTTCTTAGAATAAACAATGAAATCATCAAAATAAACTTGGGTAATATTACTGATTAGATCGTTGAAAGCTATTTGCATATCTCTTTGAAAGGTGGCACCTGCATTAGATAAGCCAAAAGTCATGCATTCAAAAGCGAATGTGCCCCAACATGTGGTAAATGTGGTTTTATACCCTCCATTCCTTTTTACCTTGATTTTATTATACCCAGAAAAATCGCCAAGTAAGGACATCATTTGAGACCTTGCAACCTGTTGTAATATCATTTCCATATTAGGAAGCGGAAAATTATCTTTGGCACTTGCTCTATTCAATGCACGAAAATCAACACATAATATGATCTAGCCAGTAGTTTTCCGAACAGGAATTAGGTTTGAAACCCAGTCAGAATACTTAATTGGAAATATTATATTAGCTTTCAACAATTTTTCCAATTCTTTTCTAATAGTGGCTTCGATCACAAGGTTAATAGGTCTTTGTTTTTGCCTAACTAGTTTTACCCCTTCCTTGATAAGAATGGCATGTTGTATGAGAGCAGGATCAAAACCATGAAGATCCTCCTATGACCAGGAAAAAACATCTTGAAATTCACAGAGTAATTCTGTGAATTTTGTTTTTTCTTCATCAGAACATTGAGCACCTAATTTAATGATCTTTGGAGATTCGAATGTCCCAATATTCAAGGAAATGGTATCACCAACTTTCTTTTTTGACTCCTCTTCCTTATATGTTTCCTTGTTGCCTACATCCGTTGACAAAAATGAACTTTCAGGAGGAGTCAAGCCTTTAGGAAATCTGTCATCTTCAGTAGAGATGATTTCTTTGGACTTAAATGATTCATTTTGTATGAAAGCGCAAATGCCTTCATCATTTGGGAAAACCTACCATGATTCTATGTTATTGGGGATGTGATGACGATATAGAGATTGAAACGTACAATCAGGTCTTTGAGGTAAAAGTTGATGGGTAGGGGATGCTGCAAAACAACTAACCTATCAATCATTGAATTAAGTTCCCTCTTAACACGAGTTATGATAAATGATAACAAATTTGAAATCAACATCCAAACAACTTGAGTATAACATTTAAGTAACTTATTGCTTAGTGAATAAATATTACGTACAATATTCACAACAAGTTCAGAATCACCAAAAACTGTAAGGTGGCCACAACCAAGGTTATATGCATTTTTCCTAACAACAAGGCCTCAAACTTGGTGACATTGTTTGTGGAAGAAAATTCCAACCTATAATAGAAATTTTGGATTTTACCTATAGGAGAATATAGAATGATGTCGGATCCATTACCTTCGTTTGAAAATGAGCCATCGAAATGCATGTGCCACATGCCATAATCAAAATTAATTGGTTCAAGCATAGTTTCACCCTCATTAGCAAAGATAGAGTACACTCCCAAATCTTCTTCGAGATAATTTACATTAGGTTGGGGAATGCTCTCTATATATGGTGAAATTCTTCCTTCCCTGAGGACTATAATGTTCTTTTCTTTCCTAGGGAAGGAAAAATGTGTACCATCAAGTGAAAGGTATCCACCAGTTAAGGATTTCCAACATCTTCCTAAAATAATTGAATAGTTACTCACCGACATATCAATTACTTAGATGTCGAGGGTTGTTCTTATCTCAGGATGTGTGCACAGAACTAATGTTACATCCTTGATTTCACCTATAGTTGATTGTTGCAAACTATTATAAGAGAGCATGCTCCTAGAATTTTCGTTAGTGCAAGATAAGCCAAGCTCTTCCATGATAATTTTAGACATCACACTTGGATTGGACCCACCATAAATTAGGAAACAATGAGCTATTTTATCCATGATTTTTACTAATATATAGAAAGGGGTTTTTTTTACAGGGTTCCTAAAATTATTTACACCTATCTTATTTACAGTTGAGTCCTCTTCCTTCGACTCTTCAAATATATTGGCTATGGTAGAAATATTACCTTCCATAAAGTTTTTAAGATGATTTTGTTGTTCTGGGATGACAACCATGTCCAAAAGAGTAGCATCAACTTTGATATTAGCCAATTGATTAAGGATATTATACTTAGATGAGGGAAGAGGAGAAGACACTCCTTGATTATCCAAAGTTTTGACAGCTTGTGTATCAACACTTTGAGAAGATTAGTGTGGGGTGGATGAAGTGCGGGGAAGGTCATATTTTCCCTTGGTAGTGTAAGATTTATTCCTGGTATTAATTACCATAACATCTTCTAGTTCAACCCAATCTAAAACAACGATCGTGGTATCGGTCCTTTTGCCAAATATATTATCCCTACCATTTCTCTTTACTTAGAAAGTACTCTCCTCATGATTTTATTTGCATAAGTTACACCAACTACGAGCCATAATGGTCTTTGCATGAAAAGTGTTTTCCTTAATATTCCTAAAAGGCGCTAAGGAAGAAGAAGAATCCCTTGGGGAAGAGAAAGAGGAATTTCCTTTTTGCTTGTAAGCTATCATCCTATTATTCATATCTTGCATGAGTTGTAGGAGGGAAGACATGTATGTTTTCTTGACCAAGTCTCCCTTAGGGAGACATGTTATTTCGATTTTCTCTCCATATTCTAGGCAACTCTGAAGGGCGGAACCGATATTGTCAATAGACTTCTCTTCAAGTATATGACGATAAGGGGAAGGTAATGAATTATAATAATGCATGAAAACAACCTAATTTTGAGGGTGGATAAGTTCAATGATTTGATTACATATTTTGGTGAAGCAAACGTTAAAATATTTAATGGTTTCACCATCCTTATAGGAAATATTGGTGTATTCCCTTAGTTTCTCAGCTGGACTCTTGGGTTTTCCATAAGTGGACTTGAACCAATAAACCAATTCTTCCCAAGTGGAAAGAATTTTGGGAGGTAGATAAAACAAATCTGATGCATCTTTCCCTTCGAGCGAATTGACAAATAAACGCATCCAAGTGTCATTATCGTTAGCCCCTATGTTATGACAAGCATTAGAAAATGCTACCAGGTGTTCATTTGTAGTAACAATACAGTTTCCTGAGAACCTAGGAAAATGATCTTTAAATTTTGGTAATGGGTGAGTGGATGGTGCGAGATGCATGGGAGAAGATATGTGCCACGGGCTAGTTGTAGCATCTTCCACAAATTGGAAAAGTCCATATTTCTTTATGACTTTAACAGGATTGGTAGTGGATTGAATAGAGATTTGATGGTTGTAGATACTACCAATTACTGATAAAGCAGAAGGTTGCGAGGAGGAGGCACCTATGGTGCGACTACCACTACCCACAAATGTCATGTTGAAAGTGATAGGTATGGGTGATAAAGGTGAATTGGTAGAATCAGATAAGGTTCGCCTAAGAGAACTTTATTGTGTTGATAAGACAATTTTCCTCCTTCCTATTTCAAAAATAGAGGTAGCTTCAGGGGACAACCCTCTTCTCCTTAGAGAGATGCGAGGATTAGCAGACATGAAAAGAAAGACCAAAGAGGTAGGAAAAGGGAGGTTACGGTTGATTTGTGGGTTGCCTTTGCCTGACTTCCCAACGTTCATGAACATTTATGTCCCTTTCAATTACTTCCCAAGAGAGTTCAAGTTCAACACGAGTACCAACGGTTTCTAAAATAGTGTTGAATAAAGTAAATGCAATGTTGGTTTGGTCATCAAGACTGTTTCCAATATTGGGTTGTCTCGTAACAAGAACTGTAATGGAAAAATCAGTTAAAGAGTAATCAGATAAAACAATATATATATATATATATAT
>ML817189.1:55383-66735 GCA_009831015.1 Picea engelmannii | reverse complement strand
TGTGGTACAATCAACCAGAGAGATATGGAATATCTCCCTCCCCAGTATGGTCGCCAAATAAATGTTGAGGAAAAGGTATGAGGAACCTTACTCGAGCATTTTTAGATCTTGATGGGCTAAGGGAAGATAGTTGGGAATGTTACCCAGGGTTTATAGCCTTAAAATAAATAAATAAAATCACTTAATCCACATGTATTAAGTACGAGGGACCAAGGTTGGTTATATATATATTATATATAACTGTGCAAAAGAAATAAAATAAGCAAGAAATTACATAAGAGTATACATGGATAAGAGACAAGTTGGTAAGGAGGCCTCTCAAGTATAGATTGAAGAATTCAATGGACAACTAGACTAAAAAACCCATCTTGGAAAAGATGATTCATTTATTGCATATCAGAGTCAAACTGTATCGAAAATCATGGCCTTCTATGGCCTCTTTTCCAATTACTTCCTATGCCTCTATTAGCACCTCTATCATTTCTTCCTCTGCTAAAGAAACTCATCTTGAAGAAATATCCCAATCATGTTATGAACAAATATTAACAATCCATGCATCAATACTCTACCTAAATAAAATCAAAAGGTTGGCTCTATCATTCACAATAGAAGCACATGAAATCCATCCATCAATACTTTTAAATTCAATAATTAGTTGCAACTTGAATAGGGAGTGATAGGGATATTGGGAAGATGGGGGGCATTGTAATGAGAGGAAAATGGTAGCATGGATGGGAAGCAACCAACGAATACTATTCAAATAAGTGCACAGGTAACTTCTCTACAAGAACAAAAAATGTGTCCATATCCAAACTTCCAACATCAGTCATCATCTAGTCCCTTTTCTTTTATGTTAATCCTCTCTCTCTTTTCATTCATTTTTTCTTTTAAAAAATGAAATTCATAATAATAGAACATGGGATGTTTTAAATGCATTTGGGAAGGTGGTGAGCGTATAATGAGCAGAAAGTGAGATAATGACCGAGAATGAGATGATTATTGTTCTATCATATGCAATAATATTTATCGAAAATTGACATCGCCATCATTTTCCAAAACCTTTTTCTGTTAATAATTCAAAACCAAGATAGAAGAGTTTTATAGTGTTCAATATAAAACCCATAAAAATCTCAAGATTGTCAAACTTTACCATTCACATTTCTCTTTTTTCCTTTCCCATTAGCATAATGTTTTATAAGAGACTATTAACATAATCATTTGAAACAATTAAAACCAAACTACATCAAGCCAACATGGGAGGCTGAAAACACAAACATAAAGCCATTGTCCCTTCACTATACAGTACTTATATCACAACCCCAACACTTGTTGTATAAACAGACTGGGTTTGAAACCCCATGCGAAGTTGGTACTCATCATTTTTTCCAAAAACATATAACCTCAAAATCGACCAAACCCCATAGATAAATAACAAATGAGCCAAGACTTCATGAATATAACCAATCTTTCCCACAGTCAGGTCAATACTATAACAAGTATCAAAACCAGAGTTTGAATTTATTACTGCCATATATCGGATACAAAACAAGGTTTGGGAAAACATTAATAAGGGGTTTTCAAAACCATTTAAGCATTTATTTCCACAGACCTCCTATGGTGGTCGCAAGCCAAATAATCATATCTCACAGATATTTACAAACGGTGGAAAGATAATCTGAAAATGTTGCAAGTATTCGAAGGACTGGGTAAAAGGAAATGACATTATGCAATAATCACCAAAACCCGTCTGTTCTTTTATTTCATAGAAAACCCTTCTAATTTTAATTACCAAAGAAGGACGAAATTGAAAGTATTTACCATAATTCTTTGCCCACAATGATAAAAAAAAGCAACATTCGTTATGGGTGTAACACAACATATATTTCAACAAAATGGAATTTTGAACATCATTCCCAACTTGAAATGTTTAAACACCAACAGGAAGAAAAATCCACTTAATTAAAATTTGCACAGTCGTACATCCATTATAATATTCGTAAATTAAACACAGTCTATAAGAAAATCTAAGAGCAAACATCATGATTTTATTTGGAGTAGAGTTATAGTTCATGAATGGAGAGGTAAGAGCTAACATACATGTAAGAAGAATTCCAGAAAACCATCAAGCACCGTTATTTTTCCGAAGGCCGAGCAAAACGAAGGCAACATCAACCAAATAAACCAACATAAGAGCAAACCAACTAAGGGTGGAAACTTCGAGGTAGGATAAGAGCGACATGTAGTAATTTTGTTTAAATATACACTTGACACTGGGAGGGGGGGGGGTGAATCAGTGCCTGTAAATTTTGATTGTTTTTCATAGTTTCATTGATTAGGTGAATTAACTGAATAATATATATGCAGTTCAATTAATTATTTATAAACATGTATAACACAAATTGTATGAAGTAGATAAAATATCTTTCTTTTATTTATTTAACTTGAATAAATAAAAATAAATCAATCTTTTAATATCTTTAACTTCAACTGAATATGAGAGATCCAACTCTCTGATACAAGACTCAACTTGTAGTTTTCAGATCCCAATGATAAATGAGGAATCCAACCCTCATAACAAGACCCAACTTGTTGATCTCAGATCCAACTAAGATGTGAGGAATCCAACCCTCATAACGAGACTCAACTTGTAAACAGGCACCAACCTGATAGAATGAAATTCCATTCAATCCATTATATATACATATATTTAATCCACCAATACACGCTTAGATTCACCACCACTTCTGGTTTATATAGTATTTCAATAGGTATAGGATTGAACCATTGTGTCTTTTTGACATGAACCATTGCATCTCTTCATTTAATTTAACATAGATAATATTCTCCCTTTATTCATCAATTTAATGTGTAAGTTTCTCAATTAAATTAGAAGATTAATATTGATTTGAATTGTCCTCATTAATTGATCACAGATATGGATCGACTCATTATATCGTTCCCATGTTTCTGCTGCTTTCCCAAGTTTTCCAATAGATCATATTCGAGCTTTACTTGCTATCTGTATTGTTATGATGTTAATCTTTGTCAAATTACTCTACATGCCTTAAGTTGTTTACATAAATGAATTATGTATGAGGCGCTTCCTTCAATTCACTTCCCTTTGTGACCACGGCCTCAAAACCACGGGCTTATCTATTTCACACGTTATTATGTTAGCACTTTCTTCTTTCACCCCTATTATTCTACGTGGGACCATATTCAAGCGTCTGAGGGATTATTTACTTCTAGCCCATTTTGCTTATCTACCTTATCACGTGACCAGTGTTGGAACTAGGTTCTTCGGTACTTCGTCCTTCAAGACTTCTGGCCTTTGCATTCATTCAATCCTTGTATTCTTTCGGATTTTTTACCTTCCAGAGTGGTTACATCTCATGTTGGCTAATCTAATGGCTAGCATTACTCCCTAAGTTCTCATATTGACGGTCTGGTCTAATCCTTGCACATTCATTTGAACTTTGTCTTTTAGATGATCGATGACTCTGACTTAATCTTCAGTTGAGGTGGATGGTTGTCATCTACTCCATAACTTCAAAGATTCGTGACTCTGGGACTCTGATTTACTAGAACTCTGAAATAGTTCAATTCCTCCGGAGGTTTACCTACCGGATAAGTCATAAAATGAAGGTGATTGCTTGATGTCGGTTAACACCTCATGCTTACTCTATACTTCCACTATGTTTGATCAATGGTCGAGAATTATTTCGAATTAGATCAATGATTAACATTATTTTGTGATTTCAACCTTCGATGATTCGCTGATAATAGAAGCTTGTATATCCTCAAATTTAGTCATCCTAGAGTGGCTTGTTGACATCACTCAAGATGACGTGGACCCTAATTCTATGTGCCACATGTCACTCTGATTCATGAATTTCAAGGTCCTTATGTGTCACATCAACCTTGACATCTGTTACAACCTGATTGGGCCACGTGTCGTATTTGTCTCCTCCCACATGCCTCCCTCCTAGATTATGTCTTTTCACTTCGTGGCTCTGGGAGTTTTTCACTTTTATATCAACCTTCGATCATCGCCGAAGTGTCGAATATGTTTTTCCACCATTTGATCTTTCCTTTTCTTGATCCGACAACCTCTGTTTACTCCCGAACTTCATTCCTTTGGCCCTGCTTATCCTATCCTTCCAATACTTCATCCAACGGTCGAAAATGGTCTTGAAATGGATCAACAATTAACGTTACTTCTAGACTTCAGGATTTCAAGGAATACCCTATCCTTCCACTTTATGTCGATCAACAGTTAGCGAGATTTCCCAACTCTTTCTTTGATCGGATGGTCGACGAGAGTTCATGACTTTAGGGCTTCGGCCTTCAGGTATTCCTACATGATTCAGACTTCTTTTTGTCGAAGTGGTCAACGTTGGAGTTGAACACCATTGGAATTGCCTATCCTCATCCAACGGTCACCATGCATTTCCCAGATATGATGGCCCTCATTCACTTTGGGACTTCAGGGCTCCAACCTTTTGGTATTCTTGGTTTTTCTGAACTTCTAATCGTTGGAGTAGGTCAATGTCAGAATTGACCACCTGATCTAATGGATTATATTTCTCTTGAGGAGATCTTAGATCAACGGTATGCATGAGTTCTTTTAATCCGAGACTCTGGGATATTGTGTCTCACCCTATCCTTCCACTAAACTCGACCGGATGGTCGATAATTCACCTGAAGTCCCTCCTTGATCTGATGACTGGAGGGATTTCATGACTTTGTGACTTCGCAAGTTCGTGCCTCTGCCTTATCTCCAATGTTCTCTGAAGTGACAAAGTTTCGATGTACCAAAAATTACGTTATCCTTCCACTTGGATTTGATCAATGGTTCCAACTGATCTAATGGTTGTGATTACTCTGAAGTTTGAATGGACGATTAGATTTCCATGATCCTTCACAAGGTATTCTTCTGTGTAGGCTCTAGCTTCTGCATGATCTGATGGTCGAAGATTTTCCCAAGAACTATATCAACGGACATGATTATTTCTTGATTCTTTTGGAGTTTTACTGTGGGGATTGCAATCTCTATAACACTTCTGCAATGCACTCTCACTTCTGAGATTTCCTTCATCCTTTCCAAAGACCTTAAAATTGCATGTTGATTATGTGTGTGTATTCTTTGTAGAATCTCCCCGCTATCTCTCTTGAGCTTTAGGAACATAGGATCATTGTTGATCCTATCGTGATCAAAAGTGATCACGAATTTCTTCTATCCCAAGGTGATCTTTCTTTTCCTTCGATTATTGTACATGTTTGACTCATGTTTCCATCAATGACAACACATAATCAATAATTCCAACAATCTACCCCTTTGGAATTTAGGGAAACATAACTGTAAAACAAATACTTTTGCTCCCCATACCACTGATCTCATTTTTAGGTTGGAGGATTGAACTTTTACTTATACCAAATATTGATACCAAATTTGTTTTACTATTTTTTCCCCCTTTGACATCAATGACAAAAAGTTAAATTTTTTACTGTTTTTCTCCCCCTGTGAATGTGCCAATTGTTATCTCAATCTCTTTGGATTTTGTGTTCAAATAGGTAGTCTTATTGATACCAATTTTTGTAGTGATCAAGTCTCTTAAACCTAATCCAATGACTTCCTCATTTTATGACCAAATTAAATACCTCCCTTGAGTTTTTACTGATTCATAGGGTTTTACTGTCTTCTCCTTTGTCCTAAAGGATAATGGTGTTAATCTTACTAATCTTCTTGATCTATTTATTTATTCTTGTTTATATTCTAATATTTCACAAGAATACCATTGATCTATACCAATTAATTTAATTTCCATTCGTCAACAAATTTAATATATTATTCACAGTCCTTCGACTCTGCAGAAACCAACTTTTGTCCCTTAGAAATAAGATTGAATTGGTCCTTTCATATGTTGTTTGTTAAGTCCTCTTCATAATTTTTTCATTCTTTTGGAAATTCCTCATTGGGTTTAGATCATACCATACTTTAGTAGTATTTTGTAGTACTTACACCAAATCATGTTGTAAAATCCTCCCCCCTTCCTTCTATTTATATTTTTTGTCAAGGAGAAATTTAGTAGTTCATGAAAATAACATTGGAAAACTTCCAGGATTTTCACTGCTCAATTCTTCTGGTTGATATGCTATTGAAGTTTCACCACTATTCTGTGTAAGTAAAACTTCTTCATTTTCAGGTGCCAGATCATCTCTCTTGCTTTCTATTTCAGATTTTCTTCTCCATACCTTTTCATGAGATATTTTGTTTGTAGGATCTTTCTTTTCTATATTTGTTCTTTGAGACTTGTCATTTCTTCTTTTCTTCCAACCTTCATTAGATTTTTTTCTTGATTTGTATGAATTTTTTCTCATGGATTGACTTCTTGATTTTCTGCAATTTTGAGATTTGTGACCAAACCTATCACACTTGTAACATCTCATTGTATGAAAAAACATTACTCTATGGCCAATATAATTGCATCTTCAACATCTCATTGAGTTATTGGACCTTCTTGAATTTTTCATTTCAGGACTCTTGCATTCCAATGCTTTGTGACCAAAGTTATTACAAGAAGAGTAATAACCATTGAAGGTGTTTCCATAATTGGGTCTATTGTGACATGAAAAGTTTGTCTTTTGATATGTTTCTTGTTTTTTACTTTTATAACTTCCTTCCTTGACAAAGTTCATGGTTTGTTTTAGGTTTGTGACTGTACCTTTTTCTTTTGAGTATGATCCTTTATCATGTTTTTGAATGGTGCTCCATTTTCCACATTCTTATTTCTTATTGTATCCAAGACCGGTTTTGTCATCAGTTGGTCTTTGACTGTTCCAAATCCTATCTAGGATAGCTGAGATGTTTTGTAATTTGACAGTTGATTTTTTCTTTTCATTCTTCTTTTTGAGGTTGATAACTTCCATTTCCATCATGTGACATGTTTCTTCCTTTTTAGTCAACTGAATCTTCAAGGCTTCTTCTTTTTCCTTAACTCTTTCAAGTTGAATGTTTAGATTGATGACTATTTCTTCTGTATCATCCAAGACTTCTGTGAAGTTATTAGTTTTGTCATATGTCTTTAACTCTTCTATATATTTTGTTAGATCAACAACTTCATTCTTCAATCTTTTGATTTCTTCCTTGTTTTCTAGTTGAATCCTTTTGAGGTTGATGGCTTCCAATTCCAACCTGTGGCATGATTCTTCCTTTTTAGTTAATTGGATCTTATGTGATTCTTCATTTTTCTTAGATTCTTCAATTTGAGTCATTAGAGTTGCATTAGCACTTTCATTTATCTTTTTGACATTAATAATTTCCAATTCCAACATGTAACATGATTCTTCTCTTTTAGTTAATTGGATCTTCTCGGCTTCTTCATTTTTCTTAGTTTCTTCAAGTGGAGTTTTTAGACAGATGACCATTTATTTTGTATCTTCTAGTACTACTTTTATTTTATTGTCATGTGTCTTTAATTCTTCCATTTCTTCTGTTAGATTAGCAACTTTGGTTTTCAATCTTTTGATTTCTTCTTCTTTGTCTTCTAGATGAATCTTTTGTTAATTCTCTTCATGGTTAGATTGATATAACTTTTGTAGTAGCAACATATATTTATTTTGACGTTTCTCTTGTTGATTAAGGTTGGTTTTCATTGATGTCAACCCTTGAATAAAGCCCCATAGAACAAAGGTTTGGGTAATGGACCCAAGATTGTTTGATGTAAATATGACTCATTATTGTTTTTAAATGGTTGATAAGAAGTAAATATGGATGAACTCCAAAGAAGGGATGATTTTAGGGGCTAAATTTCACTCATGGGCTAATTTTCCATGTTTTTTCCCAAAAAAAGATTAGTTATTCTAAAAATGATTAGCCCAAATTCTATAGGATAAAATTATTTTACCTTAAAAATCGCCAAAATTTTATACAAACTTTATAAAATCCTTAGAAATTTGGAATTTTTTACAAAAATATCGCCAAACATTTATAGTTGGCATATGAAGGATTAGTAAGATTCACTTAGGTTTCTACATTTTAAAATAAATGTCCATCCTTAAAATCATCCCTGCTCCAAAGTGGTCCCCTTATGGTGAAATCCCTCACGGGAAGATGCTTTGCGGAGTAAGAGAACCCATGCTTAATTGTGTAATAATGAGATGAAGGACAATGAATTTGTCAGGGAAACTATCCTATATGGATAGTTCTTGTCATGTCATTTATGGTGGTATGTAGAATTTCACATAACTCCTCACGGTTAGAGAGTTATGACCATGTGAAGTTGGAGAACCCAGGTTTGGGTAATGGACCCAAGTTTGTTTGATGGATAACAATATGATTTTTGCTATATTTTAAGGTAATACTATTCTATACGGATAGTACATGTCATTCCATTTCTAGTGGTATGTGGAATGTCACATAACTCCTCACGGTTTGAGAGTTATGGCTTTACGAAGTTGGAGGACCCTCATATGTCATCTAGAAGCCCCAAAAGGTCAAAGTAGTCAAAGTGGTTTAAGAGATTTTAAAAGGTAAATAATAAAGTGAAGTGATGAGTGTATTATAATTCAAAGTGAATAAAAAATAAATTATTTCAATAATAAATTTAATGGAGAAATTATAAGTGGGTTAACCCTAAAATAAGGAAAGTGGGCCAAGTGACCTAGAAGATGTTTTTAAGGAAGCTACTTGGAGAGTATAAATAAGAGGAAAGACTCTCATTTTAATCACACTTGAGCGTATTGAATATCTATAGGTTTCTGAGGTAACCAAGGATATATAAGCTTAATTTCTAAGTGAAGGTGAAGAAAAGAAGGCCGAAATGCAAGGAAGGATAAATTCTTTTGATGGTGTTTTCTATGGTATGTTATTTACAGGTCATCTCACCATTTTCACTATAATTTTTTTTCTATAATGATTCATACCGTGAAATTGATATTACATTGAGAAACCATACCCAAGTATATGTGGTAACAAATTCAGCTTGTGGGTCATTATATTTTTGGAGTTACACGTCATGGAAAATAGGGTTTGTGGCTAGTCCTGAAACTAGTCAAAAACAGGTGTTTCGGGTAAAAATGTCATAAATTCTTCATAACAGATTGAAATTCAGTGAGACTAAATGTTTTGGTTAGTTTATAGTTTTTAGTATACTATGTAACAATTTTATATCAATTCAATGAATATTTCATGCAGGGCACGCTCTACAAGGTCCCTCTCTAGAATAAGCCAGAATTCAACAAGGCATGCCATTTTTGCTATAACTCATTTTCTGTGAGGTTTCAAGTAGTGAAACCTAGAGAAATTGCATAAAACACACTAAAGAACCATTTTTATCAGTTTCATATATTTATACATTACAGGTTCAAAGTTATGATTACTTCAAGTTAGGGTTTTTGACTAATCCAAAAACTAGGCATGTGAGACTAAAGAAAAGGTTGATGAAAATGCTAGTCTCTTGTTGTTAAAGTTAAGGAATATTTGCAGGAATGTGATCATATACACCAGGTATATTACAGAGCTACAAATCAGATTTGGATGATGAAATTGACGAGAGCTTTTGGTTGAGGTACATGTTGAGTACATGGTTGAGACAAGTAGTTGATGAGTTGGCACATACATGAGGTGTATAGTTGATGATGTTGGTACATATTGATGAGTCATAGTTGATGAGTAGTTGACACATGATTGGTACATACTTGGTACATGGTTGGATGCACTTGTTTATGGTACAAATTGATTACAGGTTGTTTGGTACATGTTCGTGCATGGTTGATGCACTTGTTTATGATACAGGTTGATTACAGGTTGAGGTACAGGTTGATGCATGGTTGATACATGGTTCAGATTTATTGGTACAGGTTTACAATGGTATATCTCACAGTGATAGCGTGAAAGTGGTTCCATCATTCTACTTCTACTTTAGGGTGGTAGGACAGGGCAAAGACAGGTGGTTGTAGCCACCTTCTGGTTGTAGCCGAAGAACATAGGGGGTTGTAGCCAGATAATTGGGGAGTTGGATCTTCCCTCAAGTTGTATCCTGAGAAACTAGGGGGTTGGAGCCTCCTTCCAGTTGCATCTGGAAAACAAAGGAAGTTGGTGCTTCCAATGAATGTAATTCTTAAAGACATATAAGAAAAAACATTCTATGGTTTTCTCCCAATTTGGGTTTCCGCGTAAAACAATGGTGTACTATGTATGTGTGTGATTTCTTATTTATTACTGCTCATTATTGGATAATAATTCTACATTGATATAACATTTGAATAAAAATGATTATAATTACGCTATTATTGATTCACCCCCCCCTCTCAGTAATCCAACAATTGGTATCAGAGAAGGTTCCTTCAGAAATCACTTTAACCACTGAAAGGTAGATCATGGAGAATACCAACTCGTATAAAAATGGAATACCATAGTTTGATGGGAATAAGTATGCTTTTTGGAGAATAAGGATGAAGACATATATACAGGCATAGGGATTTCAAGTTTGGCAATCAATTGTAGATGGATACACAACACCAACAGTTCCACCAACAAATGAAAAAGCAGTGAAACTCGGTGAGAATAATTCCAAATCCAAAAATGCACTTTTGAATGGTCTTAGTGATACAGTATTCACCAAAGTTGCACATTGTAAATCTACTAAAGAGATTTGGGACAACCTTTGAAATATTTATGAAGGAGATTCAAAAGTCAAAGCAACAAAGATTCAAACTTACAGAGGTCAGTTTGAACAACTAAAAATGAAGGAAGATGAAGATATCACAGCCTACTTCTTACGAGTCGATGAAACAGTGAATGCAATCATAGGATTGGGAGAAGAAATCGAAGAATCTGTAATTGTTCAAAAGGTACTAAGATCTCTTCCTATGAGATTCAACCCTAAGATATCAACACTAGAAGAAAGATCGGATCTAAAATCAATAAGCATGGACAAAATTCATGGAATCTTCATAGCATATGAGATGAGAACTGAACAGGAAAATCCAGATGTAAAAGACGCAGCCTTCAAAGCATCCAAAAGATCAAAGAAAAAGAAAAAGGAACAAGAAGAATATATCAGCAACAACGACGTCTCGGAAGATGATGAAGAAGTGGCCAACTTTGTCAAAAGACTGAACAAGGGAACCAACAATAGGTATAGAGGTAAGCTTCCTTTAATTTGTTTTAATTGTGATGGTATTGGTCATTTTGCTAAAAAATGTTCTCATAAGAAAAATAGAAATGATGAAGGTTACTCAAAAGGCAGACAAACATATAAAGGTAAAAGAACTACAAACAAAGTTTTCAAGAAAAAATTTTGCACCAAAGAAGACATCTCATCATCAGATGAAGATGAAGTCAGTGAC
>ML817189.1:33260-48733 GCA_009831015.1 Picea engelmannii | reverse complement strand
TTTCTTTGTTTTGTTCTATAAATTGATTGGAATTCTCCATTTCTTTGTTTTGTTCTTTATTTTGATAAGAATTATCTAGTTGGAGCCATAGTACTTTAGTAGAGGTGTAGTGTCCCATATTTTCTTTGACTTGGTCTGATAGTCCATTCTGGATTTCCTTTAATGCTATTGAATTATTTTCTTTTGCTTCTTTTGCAGTTTTGGATTTGTTCTTTGAGGTAGTTGAGTACTGAGGTTTAGATACTACTGAATGCCAAACACTAGATCCTCTTGAATTAATATACCATTTCATTTCTTACCTCTATGAAGAGTAGTTTTTTCCATCAAATAAGGGAGCTTCATTTGTGGAGAGAGTTATTTTTCCACCCATTTCTTCAAAATATACCTTCCTGTGTTTAAACTATGCTGAAGGCACCCGCTCTGATACCAATTGTTGAAATATACACTTGACACTGAGAGGGGGCAGTGAATCAGTGTCAGGAAATTTTGACTATTTTTCACACTTTCATTGATTAGCTGAATTAACTAAATAATATATATGCAGTTCAATTAATTATTCATAAACATGTATAACACAGATTGTATGAAGTAGATAAAATATCCTTCTTTTATTTATTTAACTTGAATGAATACAAATAAAATCAATCTTTTAATATCTTCAACTTCAACTGAATATGAGAGATCCAATCAACTCTCCGATACAATACCCAACTTGTATTTCTCAGATCCAATTGAGAAATGAGGAATCCAACTCTCATAACAAGACCTAACTTGTTGATCTCAGATCCAACTAAGATTTGAGGAATCAAACCCTCATAACAAGACTCATCTTGTAAACATGAACCAACATGATAGAATGAACTTCCATTCAATCCATTATATATACATATATTTAATCTACCAAGACACGCTTAGATTCACCACCACTTTTGGTTTATATAGTATTTCAATAGGTATAGGATTGAACCATTGTGTCTTTTTTACATGAACCATTGCATCTCTTCATTTAATTTAACATATATAATCTTCTCCTTTTATTCATCAATTTAACGTGTAAGTTTCTCAATTAAATTAGAAGATTAATCTTGATTCAAATTGTCCTCATGAGTTGATCACAGATATGGATAGACTCATTATATCGTTCCCATGCTTATGTTGCATTCCCAAGTTTGCCAATAGATCATATTCGAGCTTTACCTTCTCTTTGTATTGTTATGATGTTAATCTTTGCCAAATTACTCTGCATTAATTAAGTTGTTTACATAAATGAATTATGTATGAGGCGCTTCCTTCAATTCACTTACCTTTGTGACCGCGGGCTCAAAACCACAAGCTTATCTATTTCACACATTATTTTGTTAGCGTTTTCTTCTTTCGCCCCTATTATTCTACCTGGGACCGTATTCAATTGCCCAAGGTATTATTTACTTATATCCCCTTTATCTTCTTTACCTCATCACATGGATGGTGCTAGAACCAAGTTCTTTGGTACTTCGTCCTTCGGGACTTCCGGTCTTTGCATTCATTCAATCCTCGTATTCTTCCAGAGTTTTTACCTTCTGGAGTGGTTACATCTCATTCTCGCTAATCTAATGGCTAACATTACTCCTGAAGTTCTTGCATTGATGGTCTGGTCTAATCCTTGCACATTTGTTTGAACTATGTATTTTAGATGATCGATGAATCTGACTTAATATTCAGTTTAGGTGGACGGTTGTCATCTACTTCAGAAATTCAGAGATTCGTGACTCTTGGACTCTGGGTCACTAGAAGTCCGAAGTAGTTCAATTCCTGTGGAGGTTTACCTACCGAATATGTCATAAAATGAAGGTGATCGCTTATTGTCAGTTAACACCTCATGCTTACTCTATTCTTCCACTATGTTTGATCAACGATCGAGAATTCTCCTAAATTAGATCAACGATTAACGTTACTTCGTGATTCCAGCCTTCGACAATTATTTGATAACAGAAGCTTGGATATCTCCGATTTCAGTCATCCCGGAGAGGATTGTTGACGTCACTCAAGATGACGTGGACCCTAATTTTATGTGCCACATGTCACATTGATTCATGACTTTCAAGGTCCTTATGTGTCACATCGACCTTGACATTTGTTACCACTTGATTGGGCCATGTGTCATCTTTGTCTCCTGCCACATGTCCCCCTCCTGGATCATTTATTTGCACTTTTTGGCTTTGGTACTTCATGGCTCTAGGAGTTTTTCACTTTTATATCAACCTTCGATCATCGTCGAAGTGTCGAATATGTTTTTCCACCGTTTGATCTTTCCTTGTCTTGATCCAACGACCTATGTCTACTCCAGGACTTCATTCCTTTTGCCTCTCTTATCCTGTCCTTACACTACTTCATACAACATTCGAGAATGGTCCTGAAATGGATCAACATTTAGCGTTACTTCCAGACTTCATGTTTTCAAGGCTTACCCCATCCTTCCACTTTATTTCGATCAATGGTCGACAAGATTTCCCAACTCTTCCTTTCATCCGACGATCGACAAGAGTTCATGACTTCGGGGCTTCAGGCTTTGGGTATTCCTACATGATTCATAATTATTTTCTCCAGAGTAGTCAACATTGGAGTTGACCACCATTGGACTCCCCTATCCTCATCCAACATTCACCATGCATTGACCAGATCTGATGTCCCTCATTCACTTCTAGATTTCAGGGCTCTAGTCTTCAGGTATTCTTGGTTTTTTTGAACTTTCGATCGTTGTAGTAGGTCATTGTTGAAGTTTATCACCTGATCCAATGACTTGTACTGCTCTCATGGAGATCTTTGATCATCGGTCTACATGAGTTCATTTAATTTGAGACTGTGGGAAATTATGGCTTACCCTTCCCTTCCACTAAAATCGATCGGATGGTTGAGAATTCATCTGAACTCCCTCCTTGAGTTCATGCATCTGCCTTATCTTGAATGTTCGGTGAAGTGACAAAGTTATGATGTCCTAAAACTTACATTATCCTTCCACTTGGCTTTGATCAATGGTTCTAACTGATCTGATGGTTGCAATTACTCTGAAATTTGAATGGACGATTATATTTCCACGATCCTTCACAAGGGATTCTTATGTGTAGGCTCTGGTTTTTATGTGATCTAACGATCCTATTATCACACAATTTGTACCTTCCCAAAATCCCAAGGCAAGTGGGTACAATTTTTTCGTAACTGGGAATAAACTATCACTGTCACCTTAATAGGAGGTCCTTTTCTATTTAGGAGTATGTCAAGACTACCCCAGGGGAGATGTCCCCGATGACCTGGGGGTTTGAGAAGGGTAAGGAAAGTAATCACAAGGAAACCCTTCCCCTCTCACAGATCACTCAAGTCAAAGGGTTTTTTATGTCTTATAGAGATGAAGCAAATAGATAATATCACGTACCTACCCAGAACAAGACATCAAGGCAAAATGAGCACTTTCCAAGTACCAGAATGATTGTTAATGCTTCATAAGACAATGAAACTTCAAAAATTAAGCTAGATGATATGAATTTGTAGAAATACCATATTTAATAACATCGATTAATATTTTATAACATCCACAAGAATTATGCCTTAAAAGTTCTTGAAAATAACAAGAATAAATAGCTTCAACCTAGTTGAATGATAAAATATTGTTACAAGCAAGTTTGGCAATGTCTAGATAGAAAAATAGGTCACTTTTGCAGAGAATTTGCTTCAGTTTGATGGTTGTAGAAATCTTTTGCAACATCAGCAAATTCTAATGGTCAAAAGTGCAAGAAAACACCATACAAAGTTAACACTTTCCTAGCAGATTGACTAGCAATTATCACAATTGAGTTTTGAATGAGTTAAGTGCAACTTATGTAGGCAAATGTGTCCAATCAATGTATGCTTATATGGCTGTAGCAATTTTTTGCAACAGCAGCAAGTTAGTTAAGGATTTAGTCTAGTTTAGGGTTAGCTAATGTTAGTAAAAGCTTCAAGGATAAAAGTTTGAGTGTTTGTTTGATCAATCAACACTTGTAGATGGTAGACTAGTGCCTTTATAGGGTAGTGGATTCAATAATGGCAGCAACAAATCTTAGAGGAAAAATAGAAATGATAATGTTATGTCAAAGGGATGGAAAGGATGAGAGAGGTCTTGGTATCCCAAGGCCTCAAAAATCCAATTCCTAGAGATAATTGCTAGAAAATAACAAAGGTTAGGCCCTAGAGATTTCTCCTTTCCTTGAACAAATTGTAATAAAATATGCAATGGGAAAGGAAATAGGGTTACTAGAGTGCTACAATGGTAGGGCCCTAGTATATACTTCAATATAGGTGCCTTTCAAGAAATTTTAACAAGTGGAAGACTATAGAGAAAAATATAATAACATATGTCTTTCTCTTAGGGTTTAAAGAAAGCAATTTCATAATATTAGACATGAAACAAGTAAAATTAACCATAAGAATTCATTCACAATAAAGAAATGCAGATTTTTCACTTACTTCACCAAGAATAATCAAGTAAAAACCCTAGTTGAATATCCTCCACGTGAAAAAATTCCAAAGTACACCAAGAAATGCCTCCTCTAAGAAGTGTGCACCACTAAATTTCAGCCAATAAACCTTAAAGAAGGTCTAATTTCAGACCACCACTTGTGTGATGAGTGAATGATGAAAAAATATGAGAGTTTTATCTCTTATTTATACAATATCAATGACCTTTAATTATATTTTAGGTCATAAAAGGCCGACAAGGCAAAATTACATCAAAAATCTAGTTTTTACATAAATTCTACAATTAAACCCTAATTTCACTTTTAGAGATGACGTCATGCCCTTCTAGGGTGACGTTATACCCCAACATGGAACTCTAGGCCTCAAATGCAAAATGCTTGGCCTCCATAGGCCTCAAATGCTGCCACACGTGCCAACTATCACCAAATCATCCTCATAAATGCCAAACCCTAACTGGATGACATCAAGAGTCAACATGATGACGTCAAGGGCCGATGTCATGGTGGAAGGTAAAGACCCCCCCAGGTCTAGGTCTGTCAGGGTGTTAGGGAAAACGTCCATCTTTCTTCTTGGTGCCATCCTCTGGTGTATCTCTGCCCTTGGTTGGGGTCACAACATCCATCTACTAGGATTTCAACCCCATGGAGGTCCGAGATAATCATCTCCCCATATGTGTCTGTCCACCGGGCATGGTCCTGCAACAAGAAAAAGTATGCCCTCCATGGGCTCATAAGTCACAAGGATCATAGCAATGTCAATCACATCCAATAATCAAATTACCCAAACATGTGCATCAAACCCCCCTTTACCCAGACAAATTCTCAAAGATGTTATGCGGTTTAACAAGTCGGGTTTGATGAGGATCTCAGGATGTCCTATTGGACTAATCCTCCTCAATTTTTGGGTGTTTCCCAGGTGAATACCAATCTAGGTCATGTAAGTGTGTGAAATGGTGTAGGGGAAATTTTTGGGCAAAAGGTGCAGTGATAACATGGAAATGTAGATCTTTTAGTGGGTGCCTCTATAGAAGGCAAGTTGCATCTTGTCATGGATGTCATTGTTTCCTAGCCCATTAAATTCCTTTTATTCTTTGTCTTATTACTTTTTCTTTTCAAGAGAATAGTTGGGGGACACTGTCCTAGTGTAGTGACCAGTGGTGATAGCGTTACCCACAAGCACTTCACAAAAATGAGAAGGTTGGCTCGTGATGAGACCCATTTTCTCTTGGCTATGCCACCAAGAGCCACTACCTTGGTTTGGTGACCATATAGGTGGTATTTTCATACCGCTACATTCCCATGGACCTAATAGGTCGAATCTGATGAGACCTCCCATCCACCAATTAGACCTTGAGTTTTATTTTATCTTATGAGTCCCCTTTTCTTACTGAGAATCCTTTTATTGTTTTCTCAGGAATCCCTGGGCAAAGCATCTCAAAGGTTTTATTTTGGATTTTAACTCTTTCCAACTACGTTTACCCTCTGGTCCTTTAGCTCCTTCTTCCCACAAGGAAAGGTACAACCCTTACTAGTGTGGAAAACCCAATGCTCGAACCAAGGTAGGGGAAGATGAGAGGGATAATGATGAAAAATGGTAAGTATGGAAGGAATGGACGATGAACTTTCATAGACTCACCCAGTGGAAACTCATCCTAAAGGGAACCAACTTACTAGGGCATTCTATCACCCCCTCCTAGGTATGAAAAATTTAAAGAGCATAATTTTCAAGCCAACCTTATGAAATGAAGGAGAGTTCAGTGAAACATATTCAAATGCTTCAAAAATTAGAGTGACACATACCATGATACCCAGACTCATTACCTCATGGAGCAAGACCCACTACTACTTTGAGACCAGGCTGGTGGGATGGATGTTGTTGTTGTTGATAGATGGGATGCACTGAAGAAAATACGGGCCCTTCGAGGCCAAGCTCAAGTCGTATGGCTCTTGATTCTCCATGTCTAGAAAATGTGGGCCTCGATACATAATATCCTTATTTATCCCTAGGATAGGGGATAACAGGTCCAAGAATTTCTCGAGAACTATATCAACGAACTGGATTCTTTCTTGATTCTTTTGGAGTTTGATTGTGGGGATTTAATTCCTGATAGCACTTCTGCAATGTGCTCTCCCTTCTGATCTTTCCTTCATCCTTTCCAAAGACCTTAACATTGCATGATATGATTATGTGTTTGTATTCTTTGTAGAATATCCCCTCTATCTCTCCTGATATTTAGGAACATAGGATCATTTTTTACCCTATCGTGATCAACATTGATCATGAATTGCTTCTGCCCCAAGGTGATCTTTCTTTTCCTTTCATTATTGTACATGTTTGACTCATGTTTCCATCAATGCCAACACATAATCAATCATTCCAACAAATTCCATGTCGTTTTCCACATTAATTTCCATCAACCACATCGAAGTACAAGCACACCCAAACTTCCAACACATAGTCCACTATGCTTTCCATATAAAATTTCAATCAAAAATTGAATTGGCCTCCCTACATTAATCTCATAAGTATTATATGTATATTCAACACTTAGCACTAAAACATGTCATGCCCCACATTCCTTACTAGTGAAGGATTCTTATTTCATAATGCTTATCAATTTTCCACAATAATAACAAGTATACCATAAGTGAAATACACCATAACTATAGGTGGCTTGTAATTGAAGTTTGAAAAACATGTCAAAATATATGTGTAGCAAGAATAACCAAGATGCTTGTTAAAACAAACATTTCCCCCCTTTCTTTTCTTTAAATTGAATTGCCAACACATTCATATGGAATGTAGCTCAAGTGATATAGGTGGATATCGGTGTCCACCCACCTTTTCCAACTCGCTCAAAACATTTTTCTTGCAATTTTGGCCATTTACTATTTTTAGCAGTTTTAAATTCTGGGGCCATTTTGAGGACCTAAATGAAGGTTTTTCTAGATCTAGCTTCTCAATGATATTCAAAGTCATGATTAAGCCCCCAAAATAAATCTCATCGATGATACCTTTCCAACGGGCTATCGTGCGCTTAAAATGGAGATCGTATGCAAAAGTTATGACCACAAGAAGTTGATGTACTGACTTACCCAAACGGGGCCCACATGACTTTTGGCGCTTCATCTCATAGGGTTAGGTTTTTGGATGTATAGGATTTTTGACATTCTTGTTTATTGTAAAAAGGACTTCATAGCCTCATTGTAATCATCTTCTTGCGAATGAGCATAGTCTTCACATCTCTTCTCAAAGATAAGCCACCACCATTCCAGGAAGCTTGTTTTCTGCTGCATTTTACAGTTTCATCTTATTTCATTATTGAATAGAAAATTGGTTTTACTGTATCTCTGTTATTATGTGTCAAGAATATTTTAATAATCTATATTCATTATGTTCTTCTCATAAAATCCATATCAGTGGTATCAGAGTGGCCTGCTCATTGTCGTCTTAATGCATGTCCCCAATGAGGTCATGGTACAAAGAATTGAGTCTCAAGCTTGTTTCTCTTGAGGAAAAAATATCTCGCATGCCCAAGCGACCTCTCATGGAGGGAGAAAATAAATATGATGGGATAGGAGATCCTTTAAAAATGTTTCTTGAGTAATCCCTCATGCAACAGAGGAACGAGATGATGGATATTTTCGCACAAATCCTTCGGTGACAACCAACAAGTGACACATCTTCCTCAAGCGGAGGCACCGCCCCCTTCAAGGTACAAATCAACTTTGATATTCCTATATTTGAAGGTTAGATAGACTGAGATGTTGTAGACAAGTGGTTGAATCTACTAGAAGGGTATTTTTTTGTCCATAACTTTTTGAATAGAGAAAAAAATACTTTTTCACTCCTCAAAGTCGTTCCCCATGTCAAATATTGGTGGGAAACTTTCTGTGAGAAAAAGGAAACATAGGAACCCTCATTATTTACATTCATGGACACCTAGGAATCCTTCAGGGATGCTATTAAGGAACAATACTACCCTTTCAGAAGTTATGATGACTTGTATACCAAATGGACCACATTGCGGTAAGAAAGAGACCAAGCAGTGCCAGAGTTCACAAATATCTTCCATACATTGCGCACCAAGAGGGGAAATGATTGTGTTTTGTGGTTGTTGATCACTTTTCCAAGATGGAGATTATAGCCTCTTGCAAGAAGAACATCATAGCAGAAGCCACTGCCAAGCTATTCTTTGAATGAGTATGGGTAAATTTTGAGATCCCACAAACCATTATATCAGACCATGACAGTCGATTCCTCAACAAATTATGGTCGAGCCTCTAGTCACTGCTGGATACCAAGCTCACCAAATCCATTGCTTTCCACCCCCAGACAGATGGCCAAACTAAGGTCGTCAATCAAATGATCGTACATATCCTACACATGTACAATTGAAAACACCCCCACACATGGGATAAGAATCTTCACTACGTCCAGCATAGCTACAATCGATTCCTGCATAGCTCAAATGGCCACAACACCTTTCAGGTGGGGTTGGGATTTCAATCATTGGGCCCCATGGATGTTGCACTACCCCTGGTGACCACCTCGACCGAATCGTCCCCTAATCCACCAGAATCTAACAAAGCCACCCATTTCATTGAGTAGATCCAACACATACGCCAACAGGTTTAGGATATTCTACAGACATCTAATGCCAAGTATAAGCAACACCATGATCAACATCAGTTGCCACATAAGTTTCAGGTGGGAGATAAAGTTTGGTTGCACTTGCAGAAAGAATGCCTTACAGGGCCCCATCAAAATATTCCCCCACTCTATTATGGGTCGTACACCATCACCAAGGCTATGGGTGACAATTCATTTGAGCTCAACATTCCCCCTTTCCTTGGCCTGCACCCAGTCTTCAACGTGGCTCTCCTTCGACCATATTTCCCACCATTATTGGACACCTCAGAGATAGAAGAGAAGTTGACACCAACATAACTCAACTCTGACTGCATGCAACAGGCATCCAATGATCATATTTTGGACACAAATCAAGGGCACTCAACAACAAAGGATCCAGCTTTATCGAGTCGTCAAAGCAGGGAAACTCCTGCACCAAGGCAAGTGGCTCACCCGGGGCCAAATTCAGTAGAAATTTCCTCATCTGATGGGGGAAATCAACGCAATGGAGACCATTTCTTCCTAATAAGGGAGGATTTATCCAGGTGGATATCGATGGCCACCCACCTTTTCCAACTCGCTCAAAACAGTTTTCTAGCAATTTTGGCAATTTACTATTTTTAGCAGTTTTAACTTCCGGGGCCATTTTGAGGGCCTAAATGAAGGTTTTTCGGGATCGATATTCTCAATGATAGCTAATGGCATGATTGATCCCCCAAAATGAATCTCCTCTACGATACATTTCCAATGGGATATCTTGCGCCTAAAACAGAGATAGTATGCAAAAGTTACGACCCTGGGAAGTTGATGTACTGACTTACCCAAACGTGGCCCACATGACTTTTGGAGCTTCATCTCCTAGGGTTAGGTTTTTGGATGTCTAGGGTTTTTGACATTCCTATTTATTGTAAAAAGGCCTTCAGAGCCTCATTGTAATCATATTATTTTGAATGATCTCAGCCGTCACATCTCTTCTCAAAGATAAGCTGCCACCATTCCAGCAAGCTTGTTTTCCACTGCATTTTACAATTCCAGCTTATTTCGTTGTTAAATAGAAAACCAATTTTAATGTATCTATGTTATTCTATGTTAATCATATTTTAATAATCTTTATTCATTTCATTCTTCTCATAAAATCTGGATCATCGAGTTTCTAGGTTTATTCTCAAACTGTAGGATCATTTTTGCAAACATGGTCATGAGCGCGAATAAAATAAGTGTCTTTCATCATTATTCACATAAAGGGGTCCCACCTATTTAGTATATTATTAAATATATAAGAGTAATAATACATTTCAACTATTTTTAGGCAAGGATTCCATGTTGCGCTTTTGGGTGTCAACGGGCTTGAATCCTCTACTCCTCTGGGATGGCCTTTTCCATCTGCACTAGGAATGGATCTATCGACCATGTTTCATAAAATCATGGGGCATCGCATAGCTTGGATCCTATCCAACATACTTCTTTCGTTATCTTCGTACATCTGTGAGTGGAGACTTCATACAACTTTTTTTGCCACCTTCCCATGGCATCTTCAAAGTCAATGTCATAAGACTTTATACTTAGCCAACTTAATCCTCCATATGTTGTGGGATTGATGTAATCATCCTTGTTCCTAGTGATATTATATATGTTTTCAATAACAGAACTTCGTGCATCATCATCAAATGGCTCATTGTATCGGTCTCCTTCATTTGGATCCAACAGCGTGACCAAGTGCAAGGTGTCTGTCTCAAATGACATATGCCTCTTCTTCAAATTCAAAACTGCATTTTTGTCAAAATCCCAATCAATTCCAAGTAATGCAGGGCATGGATAAAATTCATCCATAATCTCTATGACCTCAAAGTCAAATTTGGTATTTACCCCTTCTATATTCACCTCATGATCTAGGTGAATATCGGTGGCCACCCACCTATTCTAACTGGCTCAAAACAGTCTTCTAGTAACTTACTAGTTTTAGTAGTTTTTTAGTTCCAAAACTTTCAAGGCCATTTTGAGGGCCTTAATGAATTTTTATTGGGATAGAGAACCTTAATGATATCAAAAAACTATGATTGAGCCCCCAAAAAGAATCTCCTCAATGATACCTTTCCAGCAAGCTATAGTGCGCCCCAAACAGAGATCGTATGCCAAAGTTACGCCCCTGGGAAGTTGATACACCAAACTACCCAAAACGAGGTCCAAAAAACAGTTGGCTTTTCATCTTCCAAGGTTAGGGTTTGGATTTTATTTATGTTAAAAATTCCTTTAGAGCCTCATTGTAATCATCTTCTAGAAAATGGGAGTAGTCATCACATCTCTTCTCAAAGATAAGTTGTCACCATTCTAGCGAGTCTTTCACTCTGTATTTCCATAGTTTTGTACATTTCTCTCATTAATAGAAATTATGCATTAATGTATATATGTGTTTATGGTTGCATCTCTGATATATTTATGTTATATTATTGAATATCTAATATATCTCTGTACATTTATTTATTATATCTCCACTCTCATTTCGTGCCGAAAATAATCCAGATCAGTGGTATCAAAGCAGGTTGCTCTTGATCGTTTTTCAATGCATGTCCCCGATGAGGTCCGAGTATAGCAATTTGGGTCTCAAGCTTGTCTCTCTTGAGGAAAATCTCTCTCGCACGCCCAATAAACCCTCATGGGAAAAGAAAATAAAAATGATGGAGCAAAATATTCTATTAATGTGTTGCTTGAGCAAACTCTCTTGCGACAGAGGGATGAAATGATGGAGAATTATTCCCTCATCCTTCAATGCTTATTGTTAACAACAAGTGTGTCTTCATAAAGCGACCACTTTAGAGGCACCTCGCCTTTCAAGGTACAAGTTAATTTTTATATTCCCGTATTTGAAGGATAGATAAATGCGGATGCCCAAGAAAAATGGTTTAATCTGGTAGAAGGTTATTTCTTTGTTCATAATTTCTCCGACAGGGAAAATATCACCTTTTCACTCCTAAAGGCTCTCCCCCATGTCAAACATTGGTGGGAAACTTACTCGAAGCAAATTTCCACAGAGGATTATGGAATATATGGAGCCGAGCCCACTTGGTATTTTTTTTGTGGATGTGGTCTGTTAGCACCAATATTTGTTTTAGCGCCTGGCCATCATCCAACATCTCCAACGATCAGTTTCAAAAGGAAGTTGTAACATTTCTTATCTTAATTTCCATTTGCAATTGTGCATTGCAAAATTGACTATGTGTTTCAAACTTGACTGTGTGTTGCAAACTTAACTACGCGCTGCAAATTCAACTGCGAACTGCAAACTCAATTGTGATCTGCAAATTTGACTATGCGCTAGTACACAACAAAATCGTATATTCATCATAACTTTTAAATTTCACTCTGGGTTATTCTAAAACTTTTTTTTGAGATGAATCATTATATTATTGACTTGATAAACAAAAATCATCCTTACCCAGTTCGTCGTTTGGGAGAAATGTTGAAATCATCACCTACAGGAAAGTTTGCAGGGAATCATGAAATTGCATTGCAAACTCTAACAACCTGATAAATCTGAGTTGTAGGAGGGCTTCCACCTGTCTGAGGAGGTTTGAATGGGTTCTCAGAGATCAGTTAGACACCAAGGAACACTTATACCTAATATTCATCTCCACTAAATCTCCATGCAATGAGATGGCTAGAGTTGCATTTATTCTAAAAGACAGTTTCCAGGAATCAAGGAATTAGTTGGATTTTTTGTTTGTCACATATCTATAAGGCACATAATCCAATGCATGGAGTAGGTTGCAACCTCCTAGAGATATTATTGATGTAATTTTATATTTAATGAGTGAGAGGACTCCAAATATGGATAAGAGAGAGTTAGGGGAGAGTTTGAGGCAGTTTAGTTGTGTATGTTGATTTGTAAACCTGTTGGGCATATCAGAATGTAACTTTTCTGCCATTAGGGATTCATGAGAGATGTTACTGTTCAATTGTGTTTTCTCTGTTTTACATTTTACATTTTCATCTTGCTTGAATGAATTTAAGACATTGAGGATCAATGGTTGCTCATGGGTAGGATATTCATGAGTTGCAGAGGATTTGCAGTGATTGCCTTCTTTCATGATTTTTTTTCAAGTATTATTTTTATTCATTTTGAAAATATGATCATTGCTTGATGCATATTTCTTCTTAGTGTTATCAACTTAATTCTTTTGTTCATCATAGATCTTTTGTCTGGTAGGCAACTTGATTGCCTTTTATCTGTAGAATGTCATGACTTCATGCCCAATGGAATGTCTTTGTAGACAGTCTGTTTCTCTCTTTATTGCTCTTTATTTCAAATCTACCAACCATAAATTGATTCAATTATTCACATTTTTATGGGTATTAGGATTACACCTACAACAATCTAGGTGTGACTTCTAGTGCTAACATTTTTGGCATCATTTCCGGGGACGAAGTTGAATATTTTCCCTGGGAGAAAAACAAAGCTTAGATCAAATATTTGATGGTGAAAGAAGGATGTTGACACAATACAGACTGTATCATTCACCTGGCGACTTCATTAAGGACAAATCCAGTGGTAATGTTGGCACAAGAGCAGACCCAGGGTTCAACTCTTCAATAGCACACCAATAAAAACCTAACTACTGACCCTTTTGGCAACACCTGCAAAGCATGAGAAGTCTCACCCGAGGTAGAGGCAGGGGGGTTACAGGACTCAAGTGTCTGTAACCAAGCTGGGACACAGATCTATGATTATAACACTTCACAGAGTACTTAGAGACAACACACATTATTATCTTTATTCACATCACAGATCAAACCCTAAGAACAGATCGACGTAGTAACAATGAAAAAATATGCATCGCACTTAGCATTAGAAGTCATATATAACACATTAAACATAGAAAAATCACTAAGCATTCATAGATCTCTCCATTATGCATAATAATCGATGCACTAAGCATATATACAACATAAACATTATAACACAAAGCAAACCATCAACACAAGATTTACGTGGTTCACCCCAGTGTGGGGATACCTCCACCAATGACTTCTTCTTCTTTATTAGTCTTCAATCTCTTACATCCATCTGCTCCTATGCACCAAGCCACATAGCCACGCTTCGCACTGGACAGGTGATCTGTGCACTGCGCACCAGATCCACCTTCCCAAAATCAGGTCAAGGCATAGAGCCAACTCTTCTACTAAGCACAAATCCTTACATACATGGTTTGTTTCACAAAGAAACTCAAAACTACTTGCCTCTTGCACTTAGCTAGATACTACTACTTCTACATTACATCCTTACATATTTATACTTTTACAAAAAGGCCTAATCATGGGTAAAACCATGGGTCGACATCCTATAACCTATTACATAAACCCTAATGAACCCCTTGTTGGGTCCACAAAACAAGTGAGATCCCGCAATCTCAGCTTTTCCTGGTCTCTCCATCTTTGACTAGCTTATGGATGTCTGAAAAGAGGTTAAAACTGACCAATGTTTCCTCAAAACTTGGTCGAGGGCCAACAAGCCCCCAACACTCACTTGTGACTCATCCCAAGTCACTCAGATCTAGGCAACACTACTTCAAAGGCCTCGAGATTAGCTCAATTTGCCTCGACCTGCTACTTCACTTGAGCCTCCTACTCAACGAGCTCCTAGAGTACTTGCTCGGTAATAGGCCCTTCTAGGCATTGTTCCACTATCGCAACCACTTGGTCTAACTACGAGCCTTGTCCTTCGATATCTTAAAAAATCATGCAGTCTTCATCCTGCATCGGTTGTAGCCTCTGTGTGATCTCCATGACTCTTCCTTGGATGGCAGTAATATGTTGTTGGTCTGTGCATTGTTCTTGTGATCTCTTCATTCTCTCGACCGTAGTGAGTGAATTCATCTATGCGTGAACTGTTAGTGCCTGTTTTTTTGCCTCCTATAGTTGTGCTTCCAACTTCCTAAGATCTAGGTCTTCCTTGAGGCATTCGTAGGTCTGCACGCTTCTATTTCTTAGTTGCTTGCATTCTGAGGCGAGGATTCTGATCCTTTCCACTGCACTCTTATCGGCTTCCTCCCTCTGATCGTGCACTTCCTGTGGAGTGCTCGAAACTACTTGGGTCTCCAACTCTATTGTCCTTGCTTGAAGTTGTTGGATGACATCAGTGAGATTCATCACTTGAACCTCAACTGCCTCATGTTCCTCACGTGCTAAGCCTGGCATGGAGCGAAGTGTTCTGCTCACCACTTCTTTGACTGTAGTCTGCTCTGCTATCAGTTGGTCCTTTTCCCTCAGTATCTTCGCCTTGTCTTCTTTGAGCATCGCCCGTAACTGTAAGGTAGCTAGATAGGTAGTGGGGGGGGGGGGCAGAGGGCCCATAG
>ML817189.1:4133-28128 GCA_009831015.1 Picea engelmannii | reverse complement strand
GGAGACGCTCGAGGATGGTATAGATCTCTTCCTCCCTCTATATTTCATCATTATAAGAGCTTCATACCATGTTTCATCATCATTTCAAAATATTTTGTCTAGCTGATCTTGATTTTGAAAACTATTGTAAAGAATTTGAATTCTACATCCATCATTCATTTAGTAATTCTTCTGGTTATAAGGATGGACAAGAAAAAGCTATTGAGCATGTAGAGGAGGAATCATCCCCATGTAAAACCTTCTCTAGTTCTTTAGTTTCGAAATAAGATTCTATTGATTGTTTTAATGATAAGGATGTTGGTGATAGAAACATTGTAGACACATTTGTCCTTGACCCGAATGTCTCTAGCAGTTTTGAGGCTGCTCCAAATTTTCATGAAGATCAAGTTGTTTCTTTTAAGTATTCATATGTCAAAGAACAAATGTACACATCAACATATGATAGCTATGAAAATGATGCTTGTCATGAAGAAATAACTGTAGAAGAATATTTTCCTCGGGTCTTTCAAGAGGTTTCTTACGATGTATTTTCACTTGTGATTGAAGAGAAGGATGATAAATAGGTCCCTAAGCTTGCGTGTGTTCAAAGTTTACCTGTTTATGATAAATTTGAAAATATACTTACTCCTTTAAAATATCATGAAGACAAGCTTCATTTTCAACCTTCACTTGAAATATTTGACAACGGTGGAAATATATTGCAACAATATTTTGTTTTTTAGAATAGGTGAGATCATAATGTTATTCACATAGCAGATTCAATACAGTGGCAACCTTGTCCTTTAGACCAACCCAATTCTTTTTTTCATGAGTTTCATGATCCAATAGTCAATTGGATGAAGTCTATGTTTTCAAAAGCTTCACACATTGACAGTTTAGGCGTGGTGTTTATTTACTATTGTGAGTATGAGTTGTCTAAGAATTTTTTGTTGCATATATTAAATTATTTTTATATTTTTTCAGACAACTGCAAGCATAAAGCCATGCCAAGAAATAAATTGCTTGATTGGCTATTTTGGAAAATTGTATATACATGCGCAAAGTGGTTTTTCAGTTGCTTAGTATAGGAATTATAAATAAATAAGATTAATGTTTCAAGCATTTCCTTCAATTTACACAGTGTGGTCAGATTATAGTTTGAGGTTTGTTTTCAATGTGTGAATGTTTTTATTTCCAATAAAGAGAAGAAGTATACTTCAGGCAGGAACAATTCATAGTTTTCAGCTTAGGTCGACTGTAGTGCTTGATGGAAAACTACAAGTTTCATATTTTCAAAATGGATAAGGCACTGAAACGACAAGTTCTTGGTAGCTCGCAGGGAGCATTCCATTCCCAGTAGGAGCCAATGTTAGCAGCAATCATGTTTTTAGTGCCTAGCCATCATCCAAAATCTCCAACGATTGATTTCAAAAGGAAGCTTTATCATTTCTTATCTTAATTTCCATTTGCAACTGTGCATTGCAAACTTGATTGTGCGCTGCAAACTCAATTGTGCATTGCAAACTTGAATGTGTGCCAGTACACAACAAAATCGTGTTTTCATCATAACTTTTAAATTCTGGTCTGGGTTCTTCTAAAAATATTTGTGGAGATGAATCATTATATTATTGAATTTTTGAACAAAAATCACCCTCACCTAGTTCGTCATTTGGGATAAACGTTGAAATCATCACCTACAGGAAAGTTTGCAGCCAATCCTGAAATTGTGTTGAAAACTCTAATAGTCTGGTAAATCAAAGATGTAGGAGGGATGCCACCTGTCTGAGGAGGTTTGAATGGGTTCTTAGATATCAATTAGACACCAAGGGACACTTATACCTAAGATTCAGCTCCACTAAATCTCCATGCAATGAGATGGATGCAGTTGCATTTATTCTAAAAGACAGTTTCCAGGGGTTAAGGAATTAGTTGGATTTTTTGTTTGCCACATATCTCTAAGGCAGAGAATCCAATGCATGGAGTAGGCTGCGACCTCCTAGAGATATTATTGATATAATTTTCTATTTAATGAGTGAGAGGACTCCAAATAGGGATAAGAGAGAGTTAGGGGAGAGTTTGAGGCAGTTTAGTTGTGTATGTTGATTTGTAAGCCTGGTGGGCATATCAGAATGTAACATTTCAGCCATTAGAGATTCATGAGAGTTGTTACTATTAGATTATGTTTTCTTTGTTTTACATTTTACATTTTCATCTTGCTTGAATGAATTTAAGACATTGAGGATCAATAGTTGTTCATGGGTAGGAGATTCATGAGCTGCAAAGGATTTGCAGTGATTGCCTTCTTTCATGATTTTTGTTCAAGTATTATTTTTATTCATTTTTCAAAGAGGATCATAGATTGATGAATGTTTCTTTTTAGTGTTATCTGCTTCATTATTTTGTTCATCATTATATATCCCTTTTGTCTGGTAGGCAACTTGATTTCGTTTGATCTGCACAATGTTATGACTCCATGCCCAATGGAATGTCTCTACAGATAGTTTGTTTCTATCTTTATTTCTAATCCACCAACCATAAATTTATTTAATTATTCAAATTCTGATGGGTATTAGGCTTACACCTACGATAGTCTAGGTGTGAATTCTAGTGCTAACACAATCAAGGAACAATATTACTTTGTTGGAAACTATGACGACCAGTACATGAGATGGACCACACTACGTCAAGAGAGGGGACAAGCAATGTCAGAGTTCACCAATACCTTCCATACCTTGCAGACCAAGCTGGGTATCAAATATTCTGAGTGTCATTTGGTTCTGCACTACCGTGGGGCTCTACACAGGTACATCCAAACTAAAATGGAGTTATTGGACATCTCATCGTTGGGAGTTGTTTAAGACATTTTACATTTTACATTTGCATTTTGCTTGAATGAATTTAAGACATTGAGTATCAATGGTTTTTCATGGGTGGGAGATTCATGAGTTGCAAAGGATTTGCAGTGATTTCCTTCTTTCATGATTTATGTTTAAGTATTATTTGTATTCATTTTACAAAGAGGATCATAGCTTGATGAATATTTATTCTTAGTGTTATCTGATTCATTCTTTTGTTCATCATTATATATCCCTTTTGTCTGGTAGGCAGCTTAATTGCCTTTGATCTACACAATGTTATGACTCCATTCCCAATGGAATGTCTCTGCAGATAGTCTGTTGCTCTCTTTATTTCTAATCCACCAACATAAATTGATTTAATTATTCAAATTCTGATGGGTATTAGGCTTACACCTACAACAGTCTAGGTGTGACTTCTAGTGCTAACACGTTCAAGGAACAATATTAATTTGTTGGAAACTATGACGGCCAATACATGAGATGGACCACACTGCGTCAAGAGAGGGGACAAGCAGTTCCAGAGTTCACCAATACCTTCCATACCTTGTACACCAATATGGGTATCGAATATTCTAAGTGGCATTTTGTTTTGAACTATCGTGGGGCTCTATGCAGGTACATCCAAACTAAAATGGAGTTATTGGACATCTCATTGTTGGGAGTTGTTTAATACATTTTACATTTTACATTTGCATATTTCTTGAATGAATTTAAGACATTGAGGATCAATGATTGTTCATGGGTAGGAGATTCATGAGATGCAAAGGATTTGCATTGATTTCCTTCTTTCATGATTTATGTTCAAGTATTCTTTTTATTCATTTTTCAAAGAGGATCATAGCTTGATGAATATTTCTTCTTAGTGTTATCTGCTTCATTCTTTTGTTCATCATTATATAGCCCCTTTGTCTGGTAGGCAACTTGATTTCCTTTGATCTACACAATTTTATGACTCCATTCGCAATGGAATGTCTTTGCAGATAGTTTGTTGCTCTTTTTCTTACTCCTTTTTTCTAATCCACCAACCATAAATTGATTTGATTATTCAAATCCTAATGGGTATTAGGCTTACACCTACAACATTCTAGGTGTGACTTCTAGTACTAAAATGGTCAAGGAACAATATTACTTTGTTGGAAACTATGATGAACAGTACATGAGATGGACCACACTGCATCAAGAGAGGGGACAAGCAGTGTCAGAGTTCACCAATACCTTCCATACCTTGCACACCAAGATAGGTATCAAATATTATGAGTGTCATTTGGTTCTGAACTACCATGGGGCTCTACGCAGGTACATCCAAACTAAAATGGATTTATTGGACATCTCATCGTTGAGAGTTGTTTATTGATATGTTGTCAAAATCGAGTAGAAATTTAAGCACTAGAACAAATGGGAGTTCGAGTTTGCAAATCCGCAACAACCAAAGAATGATAAATACATACCTAACAAACATCCTTTTGAAAACCAGTCCAAGCCACTGGAAAAGAAGGGTAACAGAAAGACGATGAAGGACACTGGAAAATGGTGTGATTTCCACAAAATCCCTTGGCACAACATCGATGAATGTCTCTCAAAATAGTCAATGGTGGCTGAGATCAAAAATAAGGATCCAGACCCTGATTCAGAATCTGATTCAAAAAATACTGGTAGAAGACAGATCATTGGTGCAAAACCCAATATTATTGTTGCGACCACAACAATTCAACCCAAAGAAACAGTAGATCATGAAGAGGGGGAGCACATTTTTCATTCACATATGTGGGTGAAGGGTACCCCACTACATTTTATTGTTGAAAGTGGAAGCTATAAGAACCTCATCTTAGCAGAGGTTGTCGAACAGTTGGGATTGTCGACAACACCACACCCACAACCATACAACATTGGGTGGCTTCGCTAGGGACGAGACTTTGTGTCATCCAACAATGGTTGTTGTCATACGACATCCAACCTTTAAAGGATGATGTATTATGTGATGTTTCTCCATTGGATGTATGTGATGTTCTTTTGGGCCAGCCATATATGTGGAAGCGCCATGTTATTTATGAGTCTCGACCCCACAGTGTCATTGTTACTCTGGGGGGTCATCTCTACAGGATACTAGAGGTAGTTCCAACTACTGTCCCACCTAAACAGTGTCGCAAGTTAGTATCTAATACTACAAAATTCATCTTCTTCACAATATATTCAAAAGATGAATAGAAGAACACCACTACAGCCTCGGTCCAAGCACTTTATGTCCAGCAAAAGCAGGTCGACAAGATTGAAGAAAATCACAAGGATTCCTTTTGTACACAGTCATCTCATGTATCTAGACTCTTTAAAAACGTCCAACCCTTCCATCCACAGGTTTGTGACAACCTTAAACATTCTAAGCAACACAACTTCTCCAGCAAGGCAAGCAGCTCATCAAGATGCAGATTCAACAAACGTTTTTCCCTCTCCCTCGGGCACTCAACACAATGGAGATGGTTTCTTCCTAAGGAGGGAGGATTGATCCAGGTGGATATTGGGGGCCATCCACCTATTCCAACTAGCTCAAATAGTCTTCTGGAAACTTACTATTTTTAGCATTTTTTCAGTTCATAAACTTCAAGGGCCATTTTGAGGGCCTAAATGAAGTTTTTTTGGGATCGAGCACCTCAAATATTACATAAGGATTTGATTAATCCCCCAAAATGAACCTCCTCGACAGTACCTTTCCAACGAGTTATTGTGAGCCCCAAACGAAGATCGTATGCCAAAGTTATGACCCCAGGAAGTTGAAGTACCAAACAATCCAAAACAGGGTCCACAAAACTGTTGGATTTTATTTATGTTAAAAATGCCTTTATATCCTCATTGTAATCATCTTCTAGTGAATGTGAGTAGCCATCACATCTCTTCTCAGAGATAAGATACCACCACTCTAGCAAGTCTTTCACTCTGTATTTCTACAGTTTTGTACATTTCGTTCATTAATAGAAATTGTGTATTATTGTATCTCTATGTTTATGGTTGAATATATGATATATTTCTATTATATTATTGAATATATAATATATCTTTGTACATTTCTTTACTATATCACCACTCTCATTTCGTGCTGAAAATAATCTGGATCACCTCAACTTGCTCCAGTCGGCCTATAGGATAGTTCTAGTACTGGTTTTCCAATAGAAGCTAGATGGGAGACCAGACTAGACTCGGATTTCCCATCAACTCCTAGTACTTCTTCAAAAAAAAAATCATATCAAATCCCATATCCAACATGACTCCATCCATGTCATAACCACCAAGCTTGGTGGTCATCTTGAACTCTCTACCAATACGTTTCTACTTGTTAACCTAACAAACTTCCATTTCTAGTAGGGGTGCTAATATAGTCCCATATTTCAGCTCCTTCCCCATACAAGTGGCTAATATCTATGTCAAATTTCTTGCAGCATCAAGATCATTAAAAAATATCAAACAACATTGCAAGAAATTACATACTTGATCTTCAGAATCTGTCTTGCGACACCAATCGTGCAATGCTTCTTCATGCATTGTGTGCTTCAAATTATCAAGTTGATTTTCCTCAATTGATCATTTCTCAGTGCATCACAACTCTTCCTTCCTGCATGTTTTTTCCATTGACATCTTTATTACGTGTTGTGTCTCCTCACACATACAATCTTCCTCCAACGATCGTTATGTCACACATTGTATCTCTTCCTGAGCGTGAGCCTCTTCTAGTGATCCCTATGTTTCCCATTCCACTTCTTCCTATATCTGAGCCTCCTCTAATGATTTTTGTGTTTCTCATTGAACTTCTTCACAACTTCGAGCCTCTTCAAGTGATCTTTGTGTCATGCACTATTTCTTCTTCAATGGATCTCTACGCGTCGTGCAGAGACTGCTTTTGTTGGGCAACATCGAACTTAGGTGGGGGTTGTGTTTCATTTCTTATCTTCCCCTCCAGCTTCTGACCTGAGATATCATCCTACTCAAAGTCCCTTCCTGTCTTCTCTCCTCCTCGAGTTACCACTCGGACATCGACTTCCTCATCTTTCTTTGTATTTATGTGTGGGTCTGCATGCACCATATTGCAATGCTCCTTATTTTCTTCCCACTTCTTCACTAAGTCGAGATAGTCTTATGTGACATGTTCGTAGCTATAGAAGTATGCGCAGAGCACGTGCATTTTAGTATAAAACCTTGATACATTCCCAATTTCTCCATAATTGAAGCAAGTGGGGGGTATACCTCCCCCTTCACCTCTGGGACCATCTTGGTTTCTGACTCTCTCTGCAATTCCACAATCACCACCCTTATTCTCTTCTTGTACCTAGAATGCATCACGTGTATTATCTTGCATTAGTTGGAGTGACCGACAATTATTGGCATCATGTCCCACAGATTTAAAAAACTCACAGAACATAGTATGATGCATCTTTTGACACTTATTCAAATTTGGGCAGTGGGGTGGTACATGGCCCAACTGTCAACATATCTCACACCATTCCATTTGGGACCTAGTTAGGAATGGACTAGGTGCACTTGTAGCCACATAATTTAGAATTATAGGGCATTCGTCCATACGATGCTCCTCATAGTGATATGTGGTACAACATACATTCTCATGCATGAATTTTGTATTTTCCATATCTTGCAACTGCATCGTTATATTGGCCCATTAATACTACATCTTCACCAATCTTATTGATGTTTCTACCCCTTATGGTGTAACTTCTAGGTGCATGGAAATTTCCATGACCTCCACTTGATTCATCACATTCTCTTGGGTGAGAAGGACTCGGATATGGGGAAGAAACCCCGCAATAAACCACTCTTTATGTTGTACGTTATGAATCGAGAATGTCATCCTATCCAAAAAAATCTTAAACCCATGGTCATAATCCCACACAGTTTCTCCTTATTGTTGCTTAATCTCCTTGATCTCAGTAATACACTAAGATTCGGACTTGGGCTTTTGAAATTCATACAGTAAACTCCTCTTGATCTCCATCAGAGATCTCGTCTATCTCATTGGAGCAGTGGCCTTGTACTTCATGTACCACGTTATTGATATGTTTCTAAATGTGGTTCCCAACTGCACAATATTTGTTTCTTCATTGGTGATCATCTTCACAAACCATATTAATTCTCACATGAACCAATTGTGTTCTACGCCATCCTTACCTGTTCCATGGAACATGGGTAGTGTTAGGGTGCTATCCTGATTCACCATTGTCACTCTCAAACCAAATCCTCCAATCTGACTGTCAGTTGTTGAACTCCTTACTACTAATACTCGTCTTGGTGAATTGGCACTGACTTCACCTTCTTCTTCACACATCTCTTCTTTTCTATCTCCTTCTACGCTTTCTCGTACTCCAATCACCTCATTATCTGTTGTTTTTTCTTCTTGATTAAAAACATGCAAGGGGGTGGTTCAAGGGGGGGTAATTACATCTCCTTCTAACATTTCTTGTGAGGGGACCCAGATATTTTATTACATGTATCCACACAAGACCATCTACAATTGCCAATTATTCTCAACCCACCACTAGGGGATCCTCTATCTTCCTCTTCTTCTCTTGCGCCTCCACTTTGTGCCTCATATTCCTTCAAGGTTGTGGCACTTTGAAACAACCAAGGGACTTAGAATTCATCACCTAGACCCCTGGGACTACTACTACCACTGGTATCCCCATTGGACACCCTACTCTCGACGTCGTGCCTCTTCACGGGCCTATATTTGCCCATGCTCCACTATAGCACAACACACTCTTCCGTACTTCCTCCTGGTGTGGCCTCCTTTCTCTTCATCATAGGCCTGAACCCTCGTCACATGCCCCTTGATATCTTATTTCCACATCTTTTCTTTGCTTTCCTTCTTATCTCAACTCTTCTTACATATCTCTCATCTCTCTATCTCTCTCCTCTACTCTTCTAGGTCCATCCCATTCTTCACCTTATTCTAGAAACTTTTGGATCCTCCTCAACAAATCCATATCCTCTCTCAATTTCCCCCCATCTTTTCACCCTTCCGGCGCTAGGGGAGTCTACTCAACCATCCTGTCAGGATCCATGCACATCATCCCTTTATCCATGAAAAACATCTTGATCCAGAGTGGGAGTTATTCCAACATTCATTTTCTTAGACCTTCTATGAATTTTCTTTCAGCCTCGTTGAAAGAATCAATGTACTCCACAAAAAAATCAATTATATATCCCTCCTTTATTAAAGCAAAACAAAATTCAATGGTCTGAGTCCACTTATTGCCCAATGTCTTCAACCTATCAAGTGTGGCTTGATCCCAAACCACCATTCATACAAAAAACAAGGAAATTTATCAAAGAACATCTCATGCATATCAATGTAAATATACTTGTATTTCCATCTCTTCACAATCACTCTTAGACCCTAATTTTCTCACAAGGAAAACTCATGCTCCTTTACATTTAGACAATCTTGAATTTCTTGTCGATATGGATACCATCTCATATCTTAACTTCATCCTCCAATAAAATACTTTCATCTCCCAACAATAGAACCATTTTTTGGGTCATTTCACACTTTTGTTCATCCTTATTAACATTGGGGGCTCTAGACCCAGGGTTCATCCATAGTTTACCAACAAAAACCCCAAAGCATCGACATATCCATATTCATCCAAGGGCGAAGAAGGTCTCACCTGAGACGCAATGAGGATCACATAAACCATATGGTCTTGTGACAGAGATGTCGAAGGACTAAACACACAGGGATCCATCCAAGATGACATTCACACTCTCCATTAATGACAAATTACTATTATCAATGTGTAAAACAATACACACACATATCCAAATAGCACACGAGTGACACATAATAGATCAGAATTATTGCAGCTCTATTACTCCTTCCATTCCATTAAAAACAAGCATACACTAAGTAAAACATACTTAACAACAACATGGTCTCATGTCTTCTTTAGATAATTCCCCATAGTCACAATATATTGCGCCATGCACATCCTTTCGGACCTTAGACATATGACAAACTCATACTTATATTCAGAAGCATTACAACATTACAATACTATAGAGACTCAGAGCGATCTCAACAACAAAACAAATAAAAAATTAGTGAATCCTCTAAGCAAGTGCGTAGCTCCATTTTTGACGTCGTTGCTTCCTTTTATAGTCTCTTTGATTAGGAGCTTTGTCTCTTTTAGTTCTACTCCACTTGATCTACTAACTAACAATCTTGAACGCTTATGTTTCCTACCTGCATTCCACATATCCCTTCTGGAATTGGGGAAAACTTAACTGCCTCACCAACTCATCTTTTTTCAATTCCACATTCCCTTGTGTTGCTAACATTAATCATTTGAGAAGAATTCCCAATGATCCCTTGGGATACTGGAAATAATCTTCTTGATTTCTGGTGTGAATCAAAACCTAGATTGTTGTGCATTTGATAGACCTCATACTTGGCGCGCAATATCAAAACTTGGTCTGGCATGCACTTATTTTCATTCTTCGCGCTTTCGCTTGGGTGCATGCAAAACTGGAATGGTCATGCACAACTCCATTTGTGCGTGCGCACAAGATTAACCAGAAAATTTGGGTGCGAACAAAGAGGGAGTTATCCCCTTCTAGTTATGTTAGGAGACCAATTTGGTATAAGATGGAATTGATGGATGCTCAACAACAAGAGGCTCCTAGGAGTAAATTAAGGGAGAGCAGGCATTTGACGAAGTTTCCAAACTTTATGGCATAGATATGTAGTGGCATTGATTCTATGACTTCTAGTATTAAGGAAGCAACTTACCAACAGGGTTGGAGGGATGCCAATGAGTAGGATTATGTGTTTGACACTGTGCCAATGTCAGAGGGAGAACCAATTCCTGGTGGCTCTTCCAGAAATACCTTCCCCTCTAAGAGGGAGTGTTGATGTTTGTAGCATTGGATAGGTATTTCCACATGGGTCTAGTGTCTAGACGTTCAGAAGTCATCCAAATCCCTTCTACATTGAGACTTTACTTTAATTAAAGGAATTATTAAAGAAAATTTATTTTATTAGTGACTTTATTTTTATTTAAGGAAATGATTTCATTAGCATTAGTGAATTAAATAATAGTCATTGATCTGAAGTGAGGTGAGAAGTAATCTCAATCATCAATCACTTTGGATATTAGGGTTAGGTCATAACTCAATCTTATAAAAGAAAGGAAAGGGTGAAGGAGAAGACACTTGATATATTGATACAAAGTAGAGAAGGAATTGTTTTCAAAGAGTTGGATCACGAAGGACAGTGATTCAAGGAGATATTGGATATGTGGAGAAGGACTTCCATCTAGAGATCAGGTCAGAGAAAAGATAGAATAGAGACAATCACAAATGGGTTTCAACAGATTGAAGCCGCAGCAGTAGGGTCACACTATATAGAGTTTTTGTATAGTCTTTGAGTGTGTGTAAATGGGTTTCAGTGGAGACAAGAACGTATATGCATATTTTCTTAAGGAAATGGGCATACATCTCAAGAAACGTGAAATATCGAGGTCGTACAATAGATCATGATTTGCTAGGGTTTGCAAGTATTGTCTATATGTTTTTTGCATTTCTCTGTGGGCGATTTTCCTAGATATGTGAGCCCCTGTAAGATTTGAATTTATTTTAATAATAATCTTAGTTGATGGGCATAATATATTTATGTCTTGTGTATGAAACTTTTGGTCCAGTGTTTCTTCCACTATCTTTATTTGAGTTGAATATCCCAACAAGTGTACATTATTTTCAGAGCTACTAATTTGATTTACAACAAGGTGTTGATTAATTTTGGTTTTCATTGATGTCAACCCTTGAATAAATCCTAATAGCACAAAGTATGAACTCCAAAGTTTTCCCCTTATGGTGAAAGCCATCATGGGAAGACGCTTTGCGGATTGAGTTATCTTAGAAGTATGGTTAGAGAACCCATGCTTATTTGTGGAATAATCGGATGAATTCCAGTGAATTTTTCATTGAAACTATCCTATATGGATATTTATTGTCATTCCATTTTTGGTGGTATGTGGAATGTCACATAACTCCTCACAGTTAGAGAGATATGGCCATAAGAAGTTGGAGAACCCAGGTTTGGGTAATGGACCCAAGTTTGTTTGATGGATAATGGTATCATTTTTTATATATTTTCAAGTAATACTATTCTATATGGATATTACATGTCATTCCATTTCTGGTGGTATGTGGAACTTCACATAACTCCTCACGGTTTGAGAGTTATGGCTTTACGAAGTTGGAGGACCCTCATATGTCATCTAGAAGCCCCAAAAGGTCAAAGTAGTCAAAGTGGTTTAAGAGATTTTAGAAGGTAAATAATAAATTGAAGTGATGAGTGTACTATAATTCAAAGTGAATACAAAATAAATTATTTAAATAATAAATTTAATGGAGAAATTAGAAGTGCATTAACCCTAAAATAAGGAAAGTGGGCAAAGTGACCTAGAAGATGTTTTTAAGGAAGCTACTTGGAGAGTATAAATAAGATGCAAGGCTCTCTCATTTTAGATCACACTTGAGAATATTGAATATCTATAGGTTTTTGAGGTAACCAAAGGATATCTTATCCGAATTTCAGAGGGAAGGTGAAGAAAAGAAGGCCGAAATTCAAGCGAAGATAAATTCTTTTGATGATGTTTTATAAGGTATGTTATTTACAGGTCGTCTCACCATTTTCGCAATAAATTTTTTTCTAGAATGATTCAGACTGTGAAATTTCTATTCTATTGAGGAAACAAATCCAAGTATCTATGGTAAAAAATTAATCTCATGGGTCGTTGTATTTTTGGAGTTACACTCTGTGGAAAATAGGGTTTGTGGCTAGTCCTGAAACTAGTCTAAAACAAGTGTTTCGGGTAAAAACGTCATAACGCATTCATAAAAGATCCAAATTTAGTGAGACTAAATTTTTTGGTTATAGTACAATCTATATTATTTTGTGTAACATTTTTAGATCCATTGAACAAATATTCCATGCGAGGCACGCTCTACAAGGTCTCTCTCTAGAATAATTCGAAATTTAGCAAGGTATGTCATTTTTTCTATAACTTCTCTTCTGAGAGGTTCCAAGTAGTGACACTTGGAGGAATTGCATAAAACATACTGAATAAATGTTTTTATAATTTTCGTATATTTATTCATTATGGGTACATAGTTATGATTATTTCAAGTTAGGGTTGTTGACTAATCCAAAACTAATCATGTGAGACTAAAGAAAAGTTTGATGAAAATGCTAGTCTCTTGTTGTTAAAGTTAAGGAAGGTTTGCAGGTATGTGATCATATACACCAGGTATATTACAGAGTTACAAATCATATTTGGATGATGAAATTGATGAGAGATTTTGGTTGAGGTACATGTTGAGTACATGGTTGAGATAAGTAGTTGATGAGCTGGCACATACATGAGGTGTATAGTTGATGATGTTGGTACATATTGATGATTCATAGTTGATGAGTAGTTTACACATGACTGGTACATACTTGGTACATGGATGGATGCACTTGTTTATGGTACAGGTTGATTACAGGTTTATTGGTACATGTTTACAACATATATCTCACAGTGATAGTGTGACAATGGTTCCATCATTCTACTTCTACTTCAGGGTGGTTGGATGGGGCAAGGACGGGTGGTTGTAGCCACATTCTAGTTGTAGCCAGAGAACATAGGGGGTTGTAGCCTCCTTCTGGTTGTAGCCAGAGAACTGGGGATTTGGAGCCTTCCCTCGGGTTGTAGCCTGAGAAACTAGGGGGTTGGAGCCTCCTTCCAGTTGCAGCTGGAAAACAAAGGAATTTGGTGCTTCCAATGAATGTAATTCTTCAAGACATATAAGAAGAAACATTCAGTGGTTTTATCTTGCTTTGGATTTCCATGTAAAACACTGGTGTACTGTGCATGTGTATGATTGTTCATTTGTTCATTGTTTATTTACTCTGTATTTATTGGATGATAATGCTACATTGATATAACACTTGGAGTATATGGTTAAAAATTATTAAATTTCTCTATTACTGATTCACCCCTCCTCTCAGTAATCCAACAATTGGTATCAGAGTTGGTTCCTTCATGAAACAGTTTAACCTCTGAAAGGAGATCATGGATTATTCTGAGAATGGAGCACCAATGTTTAATGGTCAGAATTGTTTTAAGTATGATATGTGGAGCATAAGGACGAAAGTATTTTTACAGGAGCAGGGACATTATATTTGGCTATTAGTTGTTATAGGATATGATAGTTCAAAAAGGGAAAAGACTACAGCCAAGAAGGAATTAAGGAAGAATAACAAAATAGCAATGGATTTCATCTGGGAAGTATTACCTGATCTGGTAAGAGAAAAGGTTGGTAAATTTTCATCGGCAAAAGAAATTTGGGATAAATTACATGACATATATTGTTCACCCATCACAGATTCAAAAAATGTCAAAGAAGATGCAAATACAAATCAAGAAGAATTATGTTCACCGTGTCAAGCAGATTTAGAATATGAAGAGTAAATAATCACCAGAGGTATGTTGTTTTGTTTTAATTGTGAAAAACATGTACATGTTGAAATAGAATTCCATGAAGGAAATGAGACATAAAAACTAAATGAAAAAAAAGACAATTATGAAAAAAGAATTGATTAGTGCTTTAGATAAACTAAGAGAAGAAAACAATTCACTCAAGAAAGAATTGATGAAACAAAAGGAAAGTGTTCACATTTTTTAAGAATCCCAATAGGTCATCGAGAACTTAAGAACTCAGCTAGAAGAAGCCAGAAAGATCAAAGAAAATCTTGAATATCAAAAGAAGTGTTTGGAAACCAACATAGCAACACAGAAGGAAGAAGCAGAAATGAGAGAGAAGATATTGGCAGATCATCTTAAGGAAAGAACTAATGATCTAAACCAGCTTGAGGCAAAGTTTTGTCAAGAAGAGAAAGGACTTGAAGAAAAAATAATCACATTAAAAATTCATCTTGAAGAATAAAAAAGAACAGAAGAATTCATGAAGTCTCAGATAATGAAGAAAGAAAAAGAGGTTGAGAAGCTTGAAGAAGAAGTTGTCACCTTGAGAAGTAAAATCGTCAAGCTCAACAAGAATGTTGAAGAGACAAGAACATCCACATTAGTTATAGAGAATGAAAAGAAGCACTCTAGGTTGCTAGAAAATAAGAATGAAGAAAATAAAAAGAGTTATGCAAAAGTAATCAAAGGAAGGAATCATGGTCAATCAGAATCTAAGAAAACTATTGAAGATACATCTTCAAGAAGATCATCCATGTTCAAGACACAAAGAAGCTTCAATCATGATCATGATCAGTCAAGGCAAACATTCAGAAGGACTACGCCACAAAGAATATCATTCACTCCCGGGTACACAAATTTATTTTATGGTAATTTTTTTATTGTACTAACTTTGGACATAAGGTTGCAAATTGCAGGGATTATAAACAAAATGTTCAAGCAAGAAGTGCATATGTGGTCGCACGTAACATTGAGTGTTACAAATGTCATAAATATGGACACATAGCCAATGATTGTAGAAGCATGATCGATACTTCCATGAAAGAGAATATTGATATCAGATATAAGAAAGTATGGATAAGAAAACAGGAAGAACAGGTGAACAAAGACTAGGTACCAGAGATCACAATATTGGCAATAAAACGAGATGAAGAAAATTCTACAGAGAAAAGGAAAGATGTCAGATACAGAAAGGTTTGGGAAATAATTGAAAGAAAGGAAGGACGGGTAAATAAGGAATAGGTTCAAGAGATTGTAATTTTAGGCATTGTAGTGAAATATGAATCCACGTACAGAAAGAAAGAAGTCAGCGCTCAAAGAGATAATGAATCTACCAATGAAGATGATGATGAATACACATCAAAGCAGGAAATGTTCTGAGACATCTGACTTAGAGACTCCAAAGTAATATGAATATTAGACAGGGGGAGTCTATGCGATAGCTATGATAGACCAAAGAACCATCCTTCGAGCAGCTTGCATAGTTTGAGAAGACAAATTCATAGCAATCAGTTAACAGAAGTACAGTTTGATAGATTAATCAAGACTTCATGATAGTATAGTGATAAATGGGTCAGCATTATGGACAGTTGCGCAAGTAGAGTCTTGGACAATATGGACAGAGATGGATTCGTAAGAACACTTAGTAGTTTTGGACAGATATATAATAGTGGATGAGAGCATGGATTCATAGATTGGTTCAGAGAGTGGTTCAAAGACAAAGGAACATTATCATAATGGATGATAATTACACATGAAATGGCTCGAACAATGCTAATGGATTCCAAATTGACAAATATATTTTTGACAAAGGCAATGCATATAGAAGTTCACATTCAAAATAGAGTAATGCTTAGAAAAATGATTGATAAAAATCCCTACGAGCTATGGAAAGGAAGACCAGCAAATGTGAAGCACTTCAGAGTTTTTGGACGCAAATGATACATCAAAATAGAAGATGGCAGAATGGGAAAGTTTGACTCTTGTGTGGACAAAGGAGTACTTGTTGGTTACTCAAGTACAAGGAAAGCATACAAGTGTTACAATCTGAGATTGAACAAAGTTGTGGAAAGCATCAACATAACAATTGATGAAACAGGCAGACCAAAATCAAAGGAAGAAGAAAATGAATCAATGGAACAACCTTTCGAAGAAGAAGCATAAGATGAAAAATAAGTAGAAGAGGAAGATGAAGAGAATCAGAAAGAAGCAGAAGAGAAAGTTCAGCAAGTGTCTCCAAAGACACCTATCAGACAAGTACAGAAGAATCATCCTTCAGATCATATTATCATAAACAAAGATGCAGGAGTTGAGACTAGAAGAAGAATCTGTTAACCAGAACAAACACAGATAGCACTATTATCTACAATTGAACCAAACTGGTTTGAAGAAGCCAACAAGGATGAATTTTGGAATAAGGCCATGGATGAAGAATTGGATCAAAAAGAGAAAAATGACACTTGGGAATTAGTTCCAAGACCAAAGAATAAGAATGTGATCAGCACAAAATGGGTTTTCAGGAATAAATTGAATGAAGATGGACAAGTTACAAAGAACAAATCTAGATTGGTATGTAATAGATATGCATAGATTGAAGGAATCGACTTTGAAGAGACATTTTCCCCAGTTTCCAGAATGGAAGCAATCCATTTTCTTTTAGCTTATGCATGCTCCAAAAATATTAAAGTGTATCATATGGACGTAAAATCAGCTTTTCTGAATGGGGAACTTGAAGAAGAAGTCTAAATTGAACAACCAGAAGGATTTCAGTTGTCAGAGAACGTAGATTATGTGTGTAAATTAAAGAAGACTTTGTATAGTCTAAAACAGGCTCCCGGAGCATGGTATTCTAGACTGGATAAGTATCTACAACAAGACGGGTTCAGAAAAGGAAGTGCAGATATCAACCTCTACATCAAGGTAAGTCAAGGTAATATTTTATTAATTGAAGTTTATGTAGATGATATTATTTTTGGTAGTGATGATGACAGGTTAAGCAAAAAAATTGAAAAGGATATGCAGAATGAATTTGAAATGTCGTTACTTGCAGAACTATCCTTCTTTTTGGGACTTCAGATACGTCAAAGCAACCAAGGAATTTTTATTTCTCAAACCAAGTATATCAGAGAAATGCTAAAGAGTTTCGGAATGGAAGATTGCAAACCAATTATCACTCTTATGCAAACCAGTTGCAAGTTGAGAAAAGATGATGATTCAAAGTCTACAGATCAGAGGCAATACAAGTCAATGATTGGCAGCCTACTATATGTGACAACATCCAGACCAGATGTAACGATTTCAAGAAGCACCAAAGGAATCACATGTATTATCAGTGAAGAGTATTTTTCAGATATCTCAAAGGAACATAAGAGTTTGGATTATGGTATCCAAAAGGAAAGGATCTATCACTTATTTCCTACATAGATGAAAATTGGGCAGGTTGTATTGATGATCAACAAAGAACCTATGGAGAAATGTTCTACTTGGGTGAGTGTTTAGTATCATGGCTAAGAAAGAAACAATCATCAATATCTTTATTTACAGTCGAGGCAGAGTATATTGAAACAACATCATGTTGTACACAGGTTCTTTGGATGAAACAAACTTTGACAGATATACAGGTTGAGTATGATGAGCCCATTCCAATCTATTGTGATAATACAAGCACCGTTAGTATCTCAAAGAACCCGGTGATGCACTCCAAGATGAAGCACATTCGAATCAAGTATCACTTTCTACAGGAGCAGGTTGCAGAAAAGAACATCAGAGTTGTGTATGTGGGCACACAAGAAAAAGTGGCATACATCTTTACAAAACCACTTCCATGAGAATCCTTTGAGTATATTTGCCAGAGAATCGAAGTTATTTCTACTCCAAAATGAATGATTTTGAATGCTTATCTTATATGGCTTAGATGTACATGAGGAAGCACCATAAAGAGGACAATGCAGTCAGGGGGAGCAGCCCCGGATGGAAAGATACCTTTTCAATTGATGACAAATGGGGAGATATTCATAAGATGTAGAGGACAAAGGCATGGTTCCAGGGGGAGCAATGGTCATAGAGATGCAGAGGAAAGAGGCATGTTTCCAGAGGGAGCATGAGTGATATGACTTCAGTATTGCATGACATAATTTCAGTTTTGCATTAGAGTATTTCCATCAATGCCAAAGGGGGATATTGTTGATTACGTTTGGTTTTCATTGATGTCAACCCTTGAAGAAAGTTTGATAGCACAAAGGATGAACTCCAAATTGGTCCCCTTGTGGTGAAATCCCTCACAGGAAGACATTTTTTGGATTGAGTTGTCCTAGAAGTATGGTTAGAGAACCCATGCTTATTTGTGGAATAATGAGATGAAGGTCAATGAATTTGTCAGTGAAACTATCCTATATGGATATTTCTTGTCATTCCATTTCCATTGGTATGTGGAATGTCACATAGCTCCTCACGGTTAGAGATTTATGGCCATAAGAAGTTGGAGAACCCAGGTTTGGGTAATGGACCCAAGTTTGTTTGATGGATAATGGTATTATTTTTTATATATTTTTAGGTAATACTATTCTATATGGATAGTACATGTCATTCCATATCTGGTGGTATGTGGAATGTCACATAACTCCTCACGGTTTGAGAGTTGCGGCCTTACGAAGTTGGAGGACCCTCATATATCATCTAGAAGCCCCAAAAGGTCAAAGTAGTCAAAGTGGTTTAAGAGATTTTAGAAGGTAAACAATAAATTGAAGTGATGATTTTACTATAATTCAACATGAATACAAAATAAATTATTTAAATAATAAATTTAATGGAGAAATTAGAAGTGGGTTAACCCTAAAATAAGGAAAGTGAGCAAAGTGACCTAGAAAATGTTTTTTAAGGAAGCTACTTGGAGAGTATAAATAAGAGGCAAGGCTCTCTCATTTTATATCACACTTGAGAATATTGAATATCTATATGTGTCTGAGGTAACCAAAGGATATCTAAGCCGAATTTCAGAGGGAAGGTAAAGAAAATAAGGTTGGAATTCAAGGGAGGATAAATTCTTTTGATGATGCTTTATAAGGTATGTTATTTACAGGTCATCGCACCATTTCCAAAATAACTCTTTTTCTAGAATGATTCAGACCGTTAAATTGTTATTCCATTGAGGAAACATATCCAAGTATCTATGGTAAACAATTTAGCTTGTGGGTCGTTTTAATTTTGGAGTTACACTCCGTGGAAAATAGGGTTTGTGGCTAGTCCTGAAACTAGTCTAAAATAGGTGTTTCGGGTAAAAATACCATAACTTATTCATAACAGATCCAAATTTAGTGATACAAAATGTGTTGGTTAGATTACATTTTGTAGTATTATTTGTAACATTTTCATATCCATTCAACAAATATTATGTGTGGGACACGCTCTACAAGTTCGCTCTCTAGAATAAGCCAGAATTCAACAAGGTATGCCATTTTTTCTATAACTCCTCTTCTAAGAGGTTCCAAGTAGTGACACCTAGAGGAATTGCATAAAACACATTGAAGAAAATTGTGTATAATTTCCATATATTTCTTCATTACGGGTGCATATTTATGATTATTTCAAGTTAGGGTTGTTGACTAATCCAAAACTAATCATGTGAGACTAAAGAAAAGTTTGATGAAAATGCTAGTCTCTTGTTGTTAAAGTTAAGGAAGGTTTGAAGGTATGTGATCATATACACCAGGTCTATTACAGATTTACAAATCATATTTGGATGATGAAATTGATGAGGGCTTTTGGTTGAGGTACATGTTGGGTACATGGTTGAGACAAGTAGTTGATGAGTTGGCACATACATGAGGTGTATAGTTGATGATGTTGGTACATATTGATGAGTCATAGTTGATGAGTAGTTGACACATGATTGGTACATACTTGGTACATGGTTGGATGCACTTTTTTATGGTACAGTTTGATCACAGGTTTATTGGTACAGGTTTACAGCGGTATATCTCACAGTGATAGTGTGACAGTGGTTCCATCATTCCACTTCTACTTCAGGGTGGTTGGACGGGGCAAGGACAGGTGGTTGTAGCCAACTTTCAGTTGTAGCCGGAGAAAATAGGGGGTTGGAGCCTCCTTCCAGTTGCAACTGAAAAACAAAGGAAGTTGGTGCTTCCAATGAATGTAATTCTTCAAGACATATAATAAAAAGCATTATGTGGTTTTATCCCGCTTTGGGTTTACACGTAAAACACTGGTGTACTGTGTATGCGTATGATTGTTCATTTGTTCATTGCTTATTTACTTTGCATTTATTGGATGATAATGATACATTTATATAACACTTGGATTATATGGTTAAAAATGAGTAAATTGCTCTATTAATGATTCACCCCCCCTCTCAGTAATCCTACACAAGGAAATCACTAGATAACAAGATACCTAGGGATGGAGTAGATATTTCAACATAGGATGTGCAAGATCATGTAGGAGTGCCTAGATCTTTAGTGAGGGAAATTATATGGCCTCTTAAGAGATATATTAACCATATCATATTGGCTTCTTCCATTTGTGAGCCTTCCAATTTCCTTGATAAGATGAGTCATGATTCCTTAATAAAGGAATATGATGTTTGGGAGACAATGGTTAGTTCTGAGACTACAATAGGTTTAGATTTGCAGATGGAAAAATTGCTTGTGTTGTAGAGGGAGCATACTAGTGTTGGTTAAAACAATTTCCTTATAAAAGGGTAGTATTAGATTTTAGGGTTACTCCAACAATGTTTAAATCATTCTTAGGGGTGGATTACCCTTGGTTGTTTCGTGATGGACATACACATGTGAGGTGGCTTTCTCATTTATTTCTAGACCTCATCTTAGTGCTTATGAGTCTTTCTTCCTTAGAGCATTAGAGACCTTTGGAGCTTGGTGACATTTGTCATGATGGCCACATGGAGGTCAGTTTCTTGCTTGGGAGGATGACTTGCACTTGAAGAGAAGCAACAAGAATCTTGGAGGAGGGCATTGATCCTTAGAAGGAATGGGCACACTAAGTTGTTTTCATGGATTTTTTCACTTGACTCGAGGATGCTTGGGTTGAGGGAGTGATCATGTAGGTAGGGTGGACCTAGAGGAAAACATGGATTATAAGGAGAGTTGGATATTTGGATTTTTATGGAAGTGGAGCATAGTACCTTCTTGAGGAACATTCATGCCTTGGAGACTCGCTTGTTGGATGTATTCACTTTAGATCTTTACACATGTCACTTATAGAGGTAGCACTTCAAATGTGGCCCTATTATCTTTTTGTGGTGGATTAGGAGCATGATTACATTGTTGGCCTCCCTTACCTATCATATAAATAGATGAAGGAGAGATTCATATCATCATTATCATAATCGTTGAACTCACTCTTTGTACTTGTATTAGAGAGACGTCTTGTAGGAACTAAGATTATAAATTTCATTAGGAAACTGTAGGAGAAGATAAGAGAGAGAGAGAGAGAGATTGGAGATGATACTCAATCTTGTGGATTCATTCATCATTCAATTATATTAGAGATGTGAGGAGTGGGAAACACTAGTCTCTCTCTCTCTCTCTCTCTCTCTCTCTCTCTCTCTCTCTCTCTCTCTCTCTCTCATATTCTCTTCATTTTACTACCACTCTTTGTCTTGGAGCACTAGGGATCTTGGATAATTTCAAGGGTAATTCTAGGGTTATCATTTCACCCTAAGGAAGAAAGGAAGCTAGGGCTTGTGATAAATCTAATAAGGTAAAAGAAGAAATCTTCTTGTAGCTCATGTGAGAGAAGAAGCGGGGGTTTTGGAAACCCTAGTGCTACTTATGTTTTTTGAATAGGAGGAGAGAAATATATGATTTTCACATGATCTATAAACTATCGTCCATATTCCACTATAACATTTCATCACAACAAATCATAAAATATTTTGAAATATTTTATTATGCATTTTATTAACTTAGATCTCATTTTAGTATTGCTAGTGTAATGCTCAAAATATGGAAATAAACTAAAACCAAATGAAATAAGTGAAGAAATGAATGCACCATCCACTCAAATGATCACAATATTTGACCTAGGAAACCAATATGGTAGAAAACCCAGCTACAAGGTGATTCCTATGCTCTCCTCTCTTTTTCCCAGTTATAAAATGAAAGTATAAAGAAAGGGGCACTCACTATGGAGTTTCCATGGAAACTGTGACCTAAATGGTTGCTATAGAATCTTCTACCTCCTCTGTAATGCTTCAATATCCCACTCCTAGATGCTCTGCTCAACTCTGAAAAAATAACAATAGTCGTCTAGGGTTAGGTTTAGGGTTTTTTCATGTCTCAACCCTCAATTAGTGTTAGGGTTTTGGACCCTCTATAATCCTCTTGAAAGATAACACGTGAATATGCTCACATGTGTGAGTAATGGGGGTTGATGTGGCATCCACTCAATACCATTGTGGTCAATGGGGTAGGTCAAATTATGGGAGGCATAACTTCTACATACAAACTCTAATTGAGGTGATTTTCTCATCATTGGAAAATTTACAGTGTGTATAACAATGTTGAGGGTTGGGAGATAAACTCACAATTATTTTACCCCAAAAAGTGCCATTTGATGCCTCAAACTGGTTCTAGAAGGTTATGAACCACAAATCACCAAACTAGGATCTTCCCTTAAAATGGGCCCTGCACGCCAATTCTTGCAATCTTTCCTCCCAAATGGTATCGGGATAGATGAAAAATTATATAATGATTTATTCTGGATCATACCTCCCCATTTAGGGAGGATTTTGGTTCCCAAAAACCTTTACTAAATGTACTGAGAAATTTTTTTCTCTACTGTCTCCCTGGATTAACATTTGGCCTTGCTTGGAAGTTTCCCTTTCAACCATATCTACTAGAGTTCATGTTTCCCTTGTCTCGTAGTTATAGACTTATTCTACAAAATTGCATATTCTTCCAACTTTACCTGAGCTTCCATTGCTAAGTCCTATATGGTAGGTAGGAGCTACTCCTTGGTTTCCTGATCCAACATGGAAGGCTCGTAGAGTTTCAAATCTTCCACATTCACTACCGAGTAAATGTGCCTATATGAGGGTAGACTGAATTTGTAGGCATTATTGCCCACCTTCTCCAATACTTCAAAAGGACCATACCATAGAGCCTTGATCTGCTTACCAAGAACATGTAGCCTTTATTTGTTCATATTAAACCAAACTCTATCTCCCACCTTGATTTTCTTATCAATTCTATGATGATCATGTTGGGCCTTGTGCTTTCATGTGACTTCTTCAATGTCTCCTATGCTTGCAAATAATTTTGCCTGATATTTTCTTTACGCTTTCAATGCATCTATAATGATGTCTTCCATGACTCCTCCTTGTTTTCCATATACAACATCCAAGGGTGATGGTGGAAAATACCTAAGATAGGTTTCAAAGGGGGACTTATTGATACAAGTGGACCACTCTATTATAAGAGTGTTGAATTTACAAATTTTCATCCCAAGTCTTTGTTGTTGGGTGAATGATTCATTTGTGTTATTCTTAGTCTAATTAAGAATAATTGTTAAAGTTGTTAGTGTGCTCATATCTTGTAGATATCATTTGAGATTGAGATTATACTTGTTGAATGAATTGAGGAGAGTTTGTTGAGG
>ML817188.1:71546-85527 GCA_009831015.1 Picea engelmannii | reverse complement strand
ATATATATATATATATATATATATATATATATATATATATATATATATATATATATATATATATATATATATATATATATATATATATATATTCTAATGATAAGTAAACAAAACAACATATTCAATTTCCATGTTGAAAAAAATAGTCATTCTATAGTCTATCTCCTAAGAGATATTCAATTTGTCAACCTGCAACTAGGAATCTCATTTTGTGTGTTCAAATTTCCCTATTTTCTTTTTCCACGCTTCCCTTCCAAATTTCTTTCGTGTGTAATTCCAATAAAAGGTTGAAAACTAGACTATTTCTTAAACCAAAATGGGGAATTTTATAACATAAATAGTAAAAAATAAAAAAATGAATTTTAAATGAGCCCATCCCACCATACCACAACTCAAAATAAGTAATTCCAATATTAAGTTACAATCTGATCAAGTTGCATATGTTCAATCCAGACATCCAAAACTGAATGGTCAACCTTTTCTATTTGTCCCTTGTGCGATGTTTCTCCAGAACAATCTACATTTCCTCCATATTTACCATCCATTGTAGTTTCTTTACCGGTGTTTGAACCCAAGACAAATCTAGTTCTTCATAATTGTGAGGGCCAAATGAGGTCAAATTTTTTAATTTGCTCAACTCTTCTCCTTGAATTCCCTAGTCAATTTTACCATTTGGAGAGCCCCAGTCACACTCTTAATTGGGAGTCACATGAGCTATTGGATTACTGAGAGGGGGGGTGGGGGGGTGAATCAATAATAGAGAAATTTAATCCTTTTAACCACAATATGTAAGTGTTATTTATATTTATGATCAATATAGCATTATCATCCAATAAGTGTAGAGTAAATAAACCATGAACAATGAACAATCACACACATACACAGTACACCAATATTTTTACGTGGAAACCCAATGCGGGAGAAAACCACAAAATGATTTTTCTTAAATGTCTTTAAGAATTACATTCATTGGAAGCACCAACTTCCTTTGTTCTCCAGCTACAACTGGAAGGAGGCTCTGACCCCCTATATTTTCAGGCTACAACTTGAGGGAAACTCCAACTCCCCAATTCTCTGTATACAACTAGAAGGAGGCTACAAACTGCTATGTTTTTTGGCTACGACTGGAAGGTGGATACAACCACCTGTCCTTGTCCCGTCCTATCACCCTGAAATATAAGTGAAATGATGAAACCACTGCCACACTGTCACTATGAGATATACCACTGTAAACCTGTACCAATATGTGCCAACAACTTGTAACCATCCTATGCCACTGTCATGTAACCAATCTATACCTATAACCTTCCTGTACCAACAAAAAAACCCAATAGTTACGCGACCTATCTATGTTGCATCTCGCATATGTACGCGACCTGTCTGCAGTGTAGCCTGCGTATGTACGTGGCTTGTCTAAACAGTAGCCCGTAGACATCTTCTGAAAACTAGGGTTTTCTCTTTCCTGAAAAACTTTGACCCTTTCCTGCCTCTTTCAAATCAACTTGCAACCTGTCACTGTGCCCAGATTATAACTGCGCACTATGCATACATCCTCACTTAACCAAGTGCATATATGTGTCTCTAGTCATGTGCCATACAAGTATGTATAATCATGAACAAGTATTGTAACCCTCACATGGACTAGAAATCAAACCCTTATTGATATACAATCTCTCAATACATCAACCACTTCACAAATACAAGCTCTCAACCATGTACCACAAAAACCCTCAACCATATGCCAAGAAATACAAGATATGCCTCAACACCAACAAGATGTACCAATGAAATGATATTAATTATACCAACATTGTATTTCTGTAGATCTGACTTATACAGTAAGTGCCATGCAACCAATAACCTCTCTTGGGAAAATCCTCAAACCCCCATGACCATATCTCATGTAAACAACAATATCCAACTACACATAGAAATAATACATACCTTTTGAACCTGTAGATAGATCTGTTGTACCTGATCACTATGGACCTTCCTGGGATCTTGCTTTCAGACTCTAGAGACCCGACATCTTCATATTCTCAAGTTTTCATGACTTTTCCCAACTGTACGCGAATGTTCCTTCTTCAACATGCGTATGTACACACTCTGTTCTCCTCCAACCTGCGTATGTACATGCTCTGTTCGACTGTAGCCCGCGTACACCTAAAAAACTAGGGTTTTTTAGAATTTTCTATAATTCTGAAACTTTCAGCATCAACCCTTCGTGCTACCTCGGACTTACACAACTTTAGATGTATCAATGATTTCCTGCAATAAACCTTACACAATAATAGATATTCAATGTGCTCAATATGTGCTAATAGGAGAGCCTTTCTCTCTTATTTATACTTCCATGTAGCTTCCTCAAGGGGTTACCTTCTAACAAACTTAACCCAATTTCCTTCTTTTAGGGCTAACCCAATTCTAACCACTTGTCCACTTCTAACCCAATTTGATACAAATAGTAAATTATCCATTTCTAGTTGCAACTGAATTATTTTCTTATTGTAAGAACTTAACCCATGATTAAATCCTAGTTTCACCCACTCAACTAGTCAACTTCTTCTTGGAGCTTCTAGGATAATTTGACTTCTTTGACCTTCTCGATAACTCATGAGGGTTCTCCAACTTCACAAGGTCACAAATCTCTAATCGAGAGGAGTTATGTGACGTTCCACATATCACCAGAAATGGCATGACATGTACTATCCATATGGAATAGTCTTACCTACAAAAATATTAATTTTTATACCATTATACATCAATTAAACTGAAGTCCCTTAACCATACTATTGGGGCTACCAAAATTTGCTACCGGACTTGCTTCAAGGGTTGACATCAATGAAAACCAACCCAATTAATCAACATGAGCTCTGGATTCACAAAACCATGGTTCTATTTTTTGCTCTGGGAAAAAGCAACAATTCTTGATTTTAAGGTTGCAACCAATTCTTGTTTTGTATATTATTTCATATGCTTAGTAATTAGGATTCGATTCATTACATTTTCATATTTCTTGTGTATGATTTGATTTCTATTTAGTTCATGCACGATTGAAGTTTTTATTTCAATTTCATACATTAACGATTAGTAAATGATCAAGATCAATTCTTCATTTGAGTCCAACCCCATTTTAATTCTGCCATTGTATTTATTATTTCATTTCTAGTCATAGAATCACTGCTATGTGCTTTGTTCTAACATGCATCTATACCAACAATTCCAATCCTCTCATCATGCAATGCAATTAGAGGGTTTATAAATTCTAGATCGCCCAAATCGTGACCACATCACACTTATAAATCTAGTTTATAGATCTCTGTTTAAATGCCATGTTTTTGTTAATTGTATTTTCCCAAATTTCCCTTTGCAAACTGTAGTCACACCCTCCTTCAATACACAACACCCTCATCACGATTCTTCTATTAATTCACTGAAATCCCATCCTCGAACACTGCTCTTTCACTTTGGTTCTCTTTACCACGCTTTCACTCCTCAGATCACATCACAAATTCACTCAGTTCACCGTTCTCAAACATTGGTTTAAATGTTTTGTTAGCTAACTACAATCCATTATTTTTCCATATTGTCTTTTGTATGTTCATAAAACAATCAAGAGTCCAAATATAAACACTCCTTCATACATATCATGGCATGCTCCTTCCTCTAATGTAAGTTGATTGAAATCATATTCCAATTGCATATTCAAATAATCCATTTCCTTACCATTCAACATTCTATTAATAAATCTAAACTATGTTTATTCATTGTGCTCATATTATATTTGCTTAGAGATTGAATAGAGAGGTATATCACTCCCATATTGTTCCCTTCACATCTGCAAGTAAATATCCTATTGATGAAACCTGAACCTATCATAAAGTTTAGACCAAGTATAAATTAGAGTAGTGAATTAATATACATTGCATAATTAAAATTCATTTCCTGTGGGTGTTCAACAATTTCTTGCTTGATTGCAACTAAATAAGGACAACCATTCTTCCTTCTTATCATTCCTTTCTATAATAAATTTGTTTTTTGTTTAAGAAGGTTCATTCATTTAAAGAGAAACTTTATACGCAGTCCTTCAAAAACAAAGGATAAAGGTTCTCTTCCTTTTCCTCATCAATTCAATCTTTCTTAAGTATTTGCATCTATTATTTCTATTCTTCACCGCATATTCTTGTTGCTTTCCTTAATGGTATTTTGTACTCACTTGATGAATGGTATTGAGTTTAGTCTTGAGATTTTAGAGTGTGGTTACATTGATTGCAAGTTAATTTACATTTCTTTGATTTACTTTCTCGCAGCACTACAATAAATAATCATTGAAGGACTAAGACATTAGTTAGATACTCTCGCAAAGTTACATGAACATTTATACATGAAAGAATGTAACTTTGAGCCTGTATAGCATTTATTGTCCCATGTCCCAATGATAAATTCCTTGGTGTTTCTTTCTAGTAGTTTATCACTTTTCTTGCTTTGCTTTCTTTGCATGATTTTTCTTGTAATTGTCGACATTAGGATAGTTAGCCTCTGATCTTGCAAATTAGCATATAATTTGCTTGACATTATTGGTGTTGTTGTCAGGGAGAGGCTAAAGGGATTATATCATAAGCAGGTTGTTTTCAAAAATTCTATGTTTTGTAATTTAGCTACAGTTGCAACTTGGGGGAGGAGAAGCGGTAAGACACAAAGGCACCCTTACTTCAAAATTTTTGAAGGGGTTCTAGCCCGACACATTCACTTTAGTGAGTTTCTCTGAAATATTGTTGTTGTTTATTTTATGCAAGTGTGTTTTATTTTAGTTTGATTCATGAAAAGAAGATAAGCCTAACTTGTGTGAACAAATAACTTGGTGACAACAGGATCTTAGTAGCACAATGGCACTTCGAGTACATGATTAGTTTTCTTGTAATTGCTTTAAGTTTGTTTCCTTTTCATTTCTTCAAGACTTTTAAAGTTTTTGGAACTGTAAGATCCCCCATATGTAAGTTTTAAACCTTATAAGTAAAGTAATGCATACATATTCTAAGAAAAACATAAATTAATCAATGTCTCACACATATAGTACACAAAGATTTACACAGGAGAAAACCAACCTTCTTTGGTGCCGCATCTCTCAACTCTTCATTGTATTAATTTCACCATTCACAATACAATATATACACAATATTTTAGGTATTCCATAGCTACAAAAACCCTAATCCCTTAATACAGGATTAATTTAGAAAACCGCTAAAAATAACAAAAACACTAAAATAACAAAAACCACCCAAATCTAGGTATCTTCAGATGCACCCCCCACACAGATGAAAATAATATAAAACATACCCAACATTCTCCCACTTGTTGTTTTCTTTGCATACAGAGGGCCACAATATTACATATTCAACAATCCAGGGCAATAATGCCCATTGTTTCTCTACACTAGGAGAACTTCTCAGAGCTCACCGACTTTGTCAATGAATCTACAACATTATTCAAAGTGTCTACATTCTCTAGAAACACCTTCTTGTCTTCAACCATGTCTCTCAAAAAGTGATATTGAACATTAATATGCTTTGTCTTTGAATGATAAGTTGGGTTCTTTGCCAGGAAGATTGCACCATGACTGTCACAATCTAAACTTATTGCTTGTTGTACCAACCCAATACATGAACATAATCTATGTAACAATACTTCTTCCTTGCATGCATGAGTGGATGCCATCTATTCATCTTATGTAATTGAGAGTGCCACTACAACCTATATTTTTCTCATCCAACAGATTGATCCTCCAAATAAGTCATTGTACCCACTAATAGATCTTCTATAATCCATATCTCCAGCCCAGTCTGCATCAACAAACCCATGTATGTCCAACACTCTATCCAATCCCGGTATTCCTTGGTAGCATGATCCATGGATATAAGTTCCATGCAAATACCTAAAAACCCTCTTTACTGTTGTCCAATGCTCCTTCTATGGTTTTGACATATATCTTCTCAAAACTACCATTGCATGTGCAATGTCTGATCTAGTACAAACCATTGCATACATAAAACTACCAAGCACACTAGCATATGGAACATGGGACATGTCCTCTTCCTCTTCCCGTGTCTTGGGACACTGATATGCAAATAACTATACACCTACAAGAATAGGAACCTTAACTAGTTTACTTTCTTGCATATTAAACCTATGCAATATTGTCTCAACATATTTTCTCTGATTCAACCAGAGTTTCTTGTTTGCATGATCTATTTTAATATCCATTCTCAAAATGAAGTTAGCAACACCAAGATCCTTCATGTCAAATTTGGAGGATAACTGTGATTTCACCTCCTTGATGACATCCATGTTATTTCCTACCAACAACATGTCATCGACATAAAACACTACATAAATGAACTAATTACCAACCTACTTGGAATATACACAGTGATCAACCCTGCTTCTCATATATCCCAGTCCAAGGATGTATGTGTCAAACTTTTGGTACCACATCATAGGTGATTGATTTAGATGATATAGTGACTTCTTTATCTTGCAAACTAGCTCTTTCTTTCCCTTCACTACAAATCCTTCTGGTCGCTTCATGTAGATTTATTCTTCCAGATCCCCATGTAGGAATGTTGTCTTCACATCCATCTATTCTATTTCAAAATCAAAAGAAACAACAACATATAAATAAATCTAATATAAGTTGAATTGGAAACATGAGAACAAATTTCATTAAAGTCAATTACCTCTACCTAGGAATAACCTTTTGCTACTAACCGAGCTTTGTATTTCTCCACTTTGCCTTCTGCATTCAACTTCTTCTTAAACACCCATTTTCTTCCAATGGCCTTTCTTCCAGTTGGAAACTCAACTAGATCCCATGCCACATTATTATCCAAGGCATCCATCTCTTCAACCACAACTTTCTTCCAGAGTTTACTATCCTCTGATTTCACTGCCTCCCTAATAGTTTTGGGATCATTATCAGTAATAGATAAAGCAAAATTAGCATAAAAATTAGGTGGAATTTACCTTTCGGGTTTCTTTCTTTCCCTCATTGATATCCTCAATATTGGAGTATGAAGTTCATCTTCTTCCGTTGGTTCAGATTTTGCATAATCCAACTCAAACTCTATTTTCTTAGGTTATTCTTGCCTTAGTAGGAATTCCTTCTTAGGAACATATTTAACCTCTCTAAAAAACACATCCTGACTATAAACAATCTTATTAGTTTCTGGGTTCCAAATATTATAACCTTTTATACCATCTTTATAACCAATAAAGATACACTTTTCAACTTTATTATCCATCTTACTCCTATTTTCCTTTGGAACATGTACATAAGCATCACAACCAAACACTCTGAGAGGTTCAAGAGAGGGTTTATTACCAGTCCATACCTCATGCAGCATTTTTTCCACCAACGTTGATGAGGGTGATCTATTTACCAAGTAACATGCAGTACCCATTTCCTCTGCCCAAAATTCTTGTCCTAACTCGACACCACTGAGCATGCTCCTTGATTTTTCTATCAATGTCCATTTCATCCTTTCTGAAAACCCATTCTGTTGAGGTGTGTATGGAGTATTATTTTGCCTTGTTGTATCACACTTCTTACAAAAATCTTTGAATTCATTCCCACATAATTCTCCACCATTATCTATCCTCAACTCCTTTATTTTCTTCTCTGTATGATATTCTACCAGAGCCTTAAACTCTTTAAATTGATCAAATACCTTAGATTTCTTCCTAAGAAAATGAATCCATGTGCTCCTTAAGAAATAATCTATGAATGAAACATTATACACATATTTACCTAGTGATGGAACATGCACAGTTCGAAACACATCAATGTTTATCAACTCTAAGATCCCCTTTGCTCTTGTAGCACTATATCATAATCTTACTCGATTCTACTTACCATATATGCAATGTTCACAAAAATAAAAATCCAAGGTGCAATTAGACATACCTTCAACCATACCTTTATTGTGTAGTGTTTGAAGGCCCTTTTCTCCAATATGTCTTAGTGTTTGATGCCATAGCATGCTTGGTGCAGACCTACCAGGTCCAAATTTCCCTTTTGTATAGAGTTCTCAAACAATCCTCATTGGAAGCTCCAAACTAGGACTGGTTTGAAATATTTAATCAGTCTCAGATCCTTCCTCTAATAGATTCACTTGCCTTTATGTTTAAGCACCAAAGAAAAAATTAATTTTGAGTGCCTTCTTCTTCTTCCTTTGATGCGAAGTCTTTACTCCCACGTGACCAAGCGTTCGACCTTAGGCTAAGGTTTTTTTCATTGCAGGTTCATGTTGTGGAGGAAGTACATGGGCCAATAATCCCGACCCGATGACATATGTGTCATCGTCAACATTCTTACTAGGGAGTGAACACACACACTCTAGGCTGCCCCGACGACATGGGAACCCATCTCCATGGTTCTATAATATTGATCTAGTTTCAAACGATCAAATCGGTAGATGATTTGTATAAACCTCTAAATATCCCTTTATCAACCTGTCGTTGATATTATCCTTCGGTTAAATCCCCACCATCGATCTATCTAACCTACCCAACACATCGTCTTCGACCCATTCCTCATTGGCACAAATCCCAAGTCTATCATCATCGAAAATCCTGGAGTCGTCATCGACATTCTGTGGAGATGGAGTCTATATTTCACCATACAAGTCTCGACGATATAACAAAAGGTGCCTATTGATCTCGGTCGTTGACTCTTGTTCTCATATTTAATCTTCATCATCAATTATGGAATATTTCCCTTGGAGTATTAGTCGTTGATATGATGGTTCATCGTCATCGACACAACAATTACACATAAAAATTCCACACTTAAGTAGCTCACCCTAAGTGTCCCAAGTGTCATAAAAGTGTCACATACATTGACACCATGAAATAACATGTCACAATCCCTATTCCACGTGGAGGAGAAATATATTATATGAAGGTCAAAATACTATGTGCACATGAATTATTTATTAATATTCATAAAAAGGAAATTAATTTAGTGTGAGAATCCACCTCACATTTATTTTTCTAATCTCAAGGAGAGGTTGAGAATATCATGGATGGTTGAGATATTTTCTCAAACCAAAATCCTAATTTGGTGGATCTTGACAGATATTTCCTCCTTAAAATCCTTGAGAGATATTTATCCTTAAAATCCTTGAAAGATATTTCCTCCCTAAAAATCTTGGAGATCCCATTTTAGTGGATCTAGTGAGTGATATTATCCATGGTGGTTAAGACTCCAAATCCTATATAATGAGGGCTTTCCATGGAGAAGAAAAATAATAATATTAGAGGTATCAAACCTTTGATTCTGGAGAAAGGAGGAATCTTTTAGATATCAAATTTATGATCTTGGTAGCATCGTTCAAGGGCTGGATGAGGGGAAATTGGAGGAGTGTTGCATCATTATCCATGCTTGTAAGTATTCTCTTTGGGTTCTCATTTTAATATACTTGACATATTTCCTTCAAGCTTGTGTATTCTTGCATATGCTTGTCTACTGTTCCTTCAATCTTTGTAGATGAATTTGTTTAATATAATCTTGTAGAGTAGGAGTTCTTTTTTTCTCTTCACTATCTATTTCATTTTATGTATCAAGTTGCGCTAAGGAGTTTGGAGATCAAGCTCGGATTGGAAGCAGCGAGGGAAAACTTCAAAACTAGGTGCATCAAACATTTTCTCCCTCTCTCTCTCTTTCTGATTAGTTAAACTAAATTCAAAGGGATGTTAGTGTCCACTTGTGTTTTTTTGTCTTGTTTTAGGGGTCAATAATCCAAGGGAAAGTTCACCTGTCTGCAGGGGAATATTTCCGTAACAGAAATTGGTGACTCCACTGAGGATCAAAATTTACTTGTCTTTCCTTGGATCGTCTGAGATTTTTCCCACCTTCAGATTTTATTTGTTGTTTGTTTATGATCTACTTTACTTTCTATCTTCTTCATTGAATATTTCATAGAGTCGTTGGAAAAGTTTTCTTAGTTTTTAGCCTTTTATTTTGAGTTTTTGGGAAGGGAAACACTCCTCTACTGTATAAACCAGAGCGCTAATCTAGGATCGATGCTCCCTTGTAGTGTATACCAAAGTGTTGTAGCATTCTTTCCCTTTGGAAACAAGAACACTGATCTCCTTTTCTAGGTTTTTCTACCCCTTTCTGCTCATTCTTTCTCAGTCTAATACTGAGGGGATTTTAGCTCATAAACATTTGAATACTCTTGAATTTGTTTTGCTAAGAGTTGGGAATTTATCACTCATTTATGTTTATTTTTTTTGAAAATATTAAAATTCCAACTGGTTATCATAAGATCTCTCCCAAACCATCATTAGTTGATGGACTGATCAATCTGGTTCCATCTCCGGTCAGTCCGGTTGATCAGGTGGTCAATATGGTTTCATCCTTGATTGAACCACTAACCCAAGTAGTTGATCCAGTTCCGTCATCGATCAACCCAAATCTTCATCTGAAAAGTGAAACCCAAGTGTCTGATCTAGTTCTGTCATCAATCAATCCCACTCCTCCCTTGAAGAGTGCAAACAAAGTGGTCGATATGGTTTCGTCATCGGTCGATCCCACTTCTCATTCAAAGAGTGAGGATGTCGCTTAGGTCTACCTCATTAATACAGATTCACCTAGACAACGGGGCACTCCACCCGTCTCGATGGCACCCCGTTAGAGCCATCACATGATTTCTATTAATTGGAATCATTTGACAAAACCCCATCTTCCTTCTTATGTGCCTTTCCAAATCACCATGCAGGTTTGTGATAGGAATATTCCTAACACTATAATAGACAAAGGTGCTTCTATTAGCATATTATACATGAATGCTTGGCAAGATTTTGGTTCCCCGCATCTTGCATTGTGACTCAGAATCTGTTAACCTTTGACATAAGAGTTAGTCAACCTTTAGGGATCCTTCCTTAGTTTTCAGTTACTTTGGGAGAAAAAATGGTCTACATCTATGTGATGGTATTTCACGACCCCTTGGACTTTAACCTACTCCTCAGGCGAGACTATGTCTACGTTATGAGAGATTTTGTGTCCACTCTCTTTCGAGTGATATGTTTCCATCACAACGAAAACATAGTAACAATCGACCAACTTTCATTCATTGACCCTCGTATGATGGTCAACCATCTGCCTTCTCTGAACGGTCCATACATGCTAGCAATGTTCGCTTCACCATAGGTCGATTATGTAACAACCTGCCCCATACATTCAACCTCACACGAGAGAGAATCTCTCCCTTCTCCTGACTTAGATCTGGTAGTTGAAATGGTCATCTCTTTGATAGGGCTATTAGAGCCAGATCTCCCTAACCTTATTAAGGTTGTCAACATGTATTCCTTCCTGAGTGTTTTTCTTCCATCTAGGGAAGATCTCCCGGAAGTCGTGGTTGACATTTGTGCCTTGACATGTATTCCTTCTAGAGCATCGTCCTCTTAGAAGCCATGATAAAGGATAAGCTATGAGCATAGTTTTGATTCTCTGTGGCAAGGTCATTAAAAAATGAAACAAAGGTTTTGAGCATAGTTTTGCTTCTTTGTGGCAAGGTCGTTAAAAAATGAAACAAAGGTCTTGAGCATAGTTTTTCTTCTTTGTGGAAAGATCGTTAAAAAATGAAATAGAAGCTATGAGCATAGTTTTTCTCTCTATAGAAATCTCGTTAAAAAATAAAAAGAAATATGGAGATTGAACCCAGATCCATGAGCATAGTTCTTTTCATGTGTCAAGCTCGTTAAAAAATGAAAAATTCACCTCTCCTATCAAGTCAAGTATTTTCACTAGATATCGTAGATATCGAATCGAGTCTTTAGCTAGATCTCGTAGTTGTCAAGTTGAGTCTTTCGTTCGGTCTCGTATTTGAACCTTCCTTTCATCCACATTTTTTAGTTGACCTTTTTTCCTCATCCGGTAGAGAAATCGATGACAATATAAGCATCAACGAATGAAACTAAGCTTGGGGGGACATCTCTCCAGCCTTTGATTATCATTCTGGAGTTAAGCCGCTATCTTTTCAAGATGGGGGCTGAGTACCAACCATCCATGGGTATCCCTCAAAACCTTTGGAAATTATGTTGGGAAATTACAAGAATGTTTAATTTTGTTTCAAGCGTGTGTAAAAATGAAACCAATTCTGAGCTTATTCTTTGTTCTTTCTCGTGCTCATAAACACATGAGAATGTGACTGAGTATACTTTTATCACTTTTTCAGAATCTTAAATGTTATATGAAAAATGAACCCCCTGGAGTCTCCTTTAAGCTCTTTTCAGACTCTTTGAAAATGAAAATATTTTCAAGTGATCTTGCGTCCTTTCACACTCGGTAAAAGGTTTGAAAGGGCATATTTCGAGTGGTAGTTTATATTTTTCGGCTTCGTGAGACTAATTACAAAAAATGAACACTCTAATCAAGCATGATTAGAGGAGTTCTCCCCCATATTTTTTTACACTTTTTTCAGGCTTGGGAGACTAAACTTATGAAAAAGTCATCCATGGAGTCACCTTTAATTTCTTTTCAGACTCTCTGAAAATGAAAAACCACTGAGTTTAACTTCTTTGGGCTCGAAAAAATATGCATCGAAGGACCTATGATGAGTCCAATCTCCAGGACCCATCTGGGACCGAAACCCTCTTTCTTCAGGTTCATTAAACATATGACGAGGGACTCATATGAAGGATGACCTATACTGAGCATTTGTTATCCTCCTCAAGCTCGTTAAAAAATAAAGGGGAACTCATCTATCTGGGTGGGGGAAAATTGAAGGAAGTGGGTCAAGTTTTTGGGAATCCTTTATGACAACTTTTGTCGCCCTTGAACATGGCACATATTTGCGTCTCATCTTACAGTTGGGTAATCTGCTTATCTCTGATTCATACCAATTCGATGTGTCGCCATAATTTTCATCCCGTCAAAGAGTGCTCTTATTTCCATCACATTACATTCTTGGTACTCGTCGCGTCAATCCTGCCAAGTCAGTTGTCGCGCCTCATAATGTTCAAGGGACGTTTCACTTCAAACCATCCATCTACAATATTTCTAGTTTCCATTTTCTATGTCAGTCCATACTCATTCGATTCACCATATTACATCACTTTCCTGTGTCAGTTTTGTGCCAATGATGAGAGATAAATCAAGGCCCTCCTTCGATGAGTCATTTCCTGTGTCAGTCCATACTCATTCGATTCACCATCTTACATCACTTTCCTGTGTCAGTTTCGTGTCGATGATGGGGGATACATCAAGGCCCTCCTTCAATGAGTCTTTTCAGGTCGGCTTCAACACATCATCCGAGAATTAGACTGATCCGGATTATTTTCGACACGAAATGAGAGCGGAGATATAACACAGAAATATTAAGAGATATTGCAAGAGAGACAACAATATAACAAAGATATAGCGAAAATATAACAAGAGTCACAGATATATAGTAATACACGATTTATATTAATGAAATAAATGTACAGAGACTGTAAAATACAGAGTGAAAGACTCGATAGATCCATGATCTATGATCCATGTTGCTCCCTATTTTCTCAAAAAACATCATTTAGGGCCTCAAAATGGCCCCGGAAGTTAAAACCTGCTAAAAATAGTAAATTACCAAAATTGCCAGAAACATGTTTTGGGCCAGTTGGAGAAGGTGGGTGGCCACCGATATCCACCTGGATAAATCCTCCCTCCTTAGGAAGCTATGGTCTCCATTGCGTTGAGTTCCCGGGGGAGAGGGGAAAGCGATTGTTGAATTTGAATCTTGGTGAGTTGCTTGCCTTGTTGGAACCGTCGCGCTGCTTGGTTTGTTGAAGGTCGTCACGAACCTATGGCTGGAAGGGTTGGACCCTTTTAACCAGTCTGGCTACATAAGATGACTGTGTGCAGAAGGAATCTTTGTGCTTTCCTGCAACCTTGTCGACCTGCTTCTGGTGGATAGAAGGTGCTTGGGCCGAGGTTGTAGTGGTT
>ML817188.1:0-56942 GCA_009831015.1 Picea engelmannii | reverse complement strand
AGGTTGGTCCTCTTCTTCTTCAAAACATTTTGCATGGCTTACAATTTATTTTTAGGTAATTATTTTTCTTTAAAAATGATGCCTTGGGAGTCTCTACGTGTCGAAGAGGCTTGACGCTCCCTCAAAAGGATAGGGGGAGTTTTGAGCGATTTGGTCATCACTCTGCTAGTTTTATCTGGAGGGCACTAGCGCTCTGTTCAAATGATAAAGGCAGCACTACCAAAAAATGCACAAAAATGCCAAAACAGGGTTCGACGCTCCTCTAAAAGGCTAAGGGAGTGCTGCTTGAATTTTAAGCGCTCTGGTAAGCTCATTGGGGGAGTGTTAACACTCTGGTAAGCTTGTTGTTGGAGCGTTGGCATGCAAAACACAAGAAAAAAGTTTTTTAAAGCTAAATTACCCAAAAATTGTTAATATGGTATGACTAATGGACTTTTGTTGATGATGATTGTAGGTTATATTTGACAAAAATCATGATCGAGTGGAAATAAAGAGAGCATGAGCTCAATGATGTGGCTGCTTTGAAAAGTCCCCAATCAAGGGGTGCATTGAGGAACTACAGTATCCTCAAGTTCTTTAAGATGGAAAAGATGAAGAAGGAAGTTCTCCTTCTCGAGTGCATGATCGGGTTGTGGAACACTGTGGAACAGGGGTTCCAAATTTGGGCACAACTGCTTGCCATTGAGTTGGAGAATGTGTATTTCCTGGTCAACCTTTCAAAGAGAGGGGATCCTATTATCTTACTTGGATAGAGGGCACTTACCGTGGCTATATAAGAGTACTTGGCAAATCATTGTGTCCCAGGATCGAGATTGGTGGGAGGTAGAATTACAATAAAAGATGTTAGAGATCTACCTCTTCGATCTATTCTATTTTCCATCACGAATTTAGTAGGGAGTACCATATCACACTTGGATTCGAGATCACAGGTGGCTTATGGTTTGTAGTGTTTAGAGCCAACTGTGTTCAAATGGAGTGCAACATTCCTTCAAAATGTGAAGGAACATATTTCGAGATGCCATATGGGGCAACAAAAGCAGTTTGGATATGGTTCGTTTCTGGTTTCATTCTTCCTAGAACACACTCCTCATATGCAACCACAGATTGCACTTTCAGTACGACTGACATGTGAACCATGTATGGAACGTTGGACAAGTCTATCTCTAAGGCTGGGAACGGAGTCAGAGTTCAGATTTATAGGCAACTTCTTTTTTTGGCTGAGACGCCAGCTGATCGTTATAGAGGACTTGCCATACGCCAGAGTGGACTTCCGGGGGAGCATGGACTTGGTTCTTCTAGATGGAATGGACTAGGACGTGTCAGGTGAGAAACCAAGACAATCTTGTCAATTGTTTTTTGGTTTTAAGGTTTATATTATTTTTTGGGGAACCTATAAGAGTTTTTAACAGACGTATCATTTCATTGTGCAGATAGGGGAGCAACATGTCTGACAGAGATACCGACACTGGGGCATATTGGAGATGCTCAGATAGCAATAGATCATGAGGTAGCGGCAGGGGGTCTCTGGGCAATTGAGAGAATCCTCCATGGTCTCACGATGGGTGTCCCTCCTCTTAGGAGGCACGACATACCCTTGCATCTACAGAGACATACAGTGGGATTTCTTGAGGGTCTTAACTCCTTACTGAGACGAGTAGCCCGTGCGGTAGCCTGCTACTCAGAGAACAATGTGATGCAAGAGGACTAGGACCTCTTTGATGTTTATTGTATAGTCTGTATGACGATGTTATGGGCATGAGGACCCAACATTTTGTCCTTCTATGTACTTTTTTGATGTAATCAAACATTTTCTGTCACGCCATATATATATACATATCCAAGTTTTTATGGTGCCAAAAGATGTTTGCAAAAAAATATGTCTTTTTGTGATGCGTTTAATTTACAAGTGATGTATGATTTATTTCCTTTATGAAACTTCATCTATGTGTGAGATACCGATCCATGATGTAATTGGCTAACGAATCCGAAGTTGTATTAAGTCCTCTTGGTATGTGTCTGTATTTGATAAAATCAAACATTCTTTCAAGACGACGAACTCGTAGATGGAGATGCAATAGGATAGGATTGAGAATGGTGTAGATTATATTAAGTTGACAGACCACAAGTTGAGAGTTTAGGTTAATAATGATACGAGATATACCTAAGGAGGAGGCTTCGGTTAAAAGTCCAATGACAACATGATATTCTGCCATATTGTTAGTTGCCGATCCTAAGCAAATACCTCCTGAACTCACCAACTCGTCAGAGTGGTAAATGACCCAAGCTGTAGAAGCAATATTTTGGGTGTGTCAACTAGAGCCATCCACAAACCCGACAAAGATAGGAATGAAAGATGTCATCTACACATGCAAACACAAGACAAAGTATAAGCGGCTAAGGAAAAACTCGTGCACACAAGAGAAAAAAAAACACACCAAACTAAAAATACAATAGTGTACAAAGCGCACATGCTGGATGTCCTATGCATAGTACTTATTAAGGTAAAGTCTGTTTTGGGGCTCACCCAAGGAGATTCCGTCGTAGTCAACTAGCTCGTAGGTGCCTCTATGTAAAACACGTTTCATGATGTAAGGACCATGCCACAGAGGTTCTAACTTGCCTGTCCCTAACTTATCATGAGCCTAGTCGTAAACGAGGACTAGGTCTCCTTCTGCAAAAGTATGAGGATGGACGGATTTGTTGTATTGATTCTTGATTCTATTTTGATATGTATCATTAAAAAGAGTGACATCACAACGTGTTTCATCCAACCTGGTCAGGTGTAAGAAATGTTCTTCTTCAGTAGAAGTGCTAGGCAGGAGTTCTACTTTGAGTTTCAACAAGGGAATTTCGCACTCGATTGGTAAAACAAATTCTGTGCCATATACTAATTGGAAAGGAGTGAATCCAGTATCAGTTTTCACTAAAGTATGGTAAGCCCAGAGAGCAGAGAAAAGTTGTAGGTGCCAAGATGTCTTGTTTTCCCCTACCATACGTTGAATCATGGTTTTAAGGACCTTGTTGATAGCTTCGACTTGTCCATTTTCTTGAGGATAGTATGGGGATGATTTCTCGTGGTGAAAACCCAACTTGGCATGCAACTCACTCATCATATGGTTTTGAAAGTGTGAACCATGATCAACGACAATGGCTTGTGGAACACCAAAGCAAGGGATGATGTGGTTGAAGAAGAAAAGAGTTGTAGTACGACCATCATTTAGAAAGGTAGGCATAGCCTCAACCCATTTGGTGAAGTAATCAACGACGACGATGATATAAATGTGCCCCTTGGCTGAGGTAGGCTTACACTGCATGAAATCAATGCCCCATTTGGAAAAGGGGCCGATGGAAATAATGGGATGCAGCGGAGCAGGGTGGGTGCGTGCCTTTTTATGAAAAAATTGGTAGGGTGGGAATTTTTTGACGACCTCGATACAATCTTTGAATATAGAGGGCCAAAAGTAGCCGACACATGAAATTTTATGAGATGTAGCCATCCTAGAAAGGTGAACGCCACAGGCTCCAAGGTGACAGTCATTAAGGACACATTCATCCTATTCATGAGTCAAACATCATCGCAGGATAGTGTCAATACCACAATGATAAAACGTGTCACTGATGATAAGGTAGCGACGAGAATGGTGACGAATACGTCGACGTTCTTCACGAGAGATATCGGGCTGAAAATGTTGGGTCTGGAGATAAAGAAGGATGTCTCCATACCAAGGATTGGATGTGCTAATGAGGAACAAAGTTTCATAGGGGAGAGAATCTCTAGGCTTAGTATCTTCATTAGCATGGGGAAGGTTGCATATAAGCTCTGCAAAGACCACATATTTTTTGGCTTTGGAATTAGCAAATTCAAGATCGAATTCCTGAAGGATGACGATCCATTTGGAATATTTTACCTCAAGAACTCGACATGTCATAATATGATACATGGGGTTTGAGTCCGCGATAACTGTGGTGGTGCATAGCAATATGTAAATGCGAAATCTCTGGACAATGATGAAGGCTTCTAGAGCCAACTTTTCAACATGTGAATATCGAAGTTTGGGACCGAATAGAGTTTTTCTCAGATAGTATATCACATGTTCTTCATCGTTGGGGTCCTCTTGAACTAACACCATAGCAATAGTGTAAGTAGAGGCTGCTAAGTAAAGGATATAGTCCTTCGTATAATTCGGAGGATGCAATAGAGGTGCATTGGTCAATGCATGCTTAAGAGAAACAAAAGATCATTGAGCAGTGTCATCCCAGATGAAAGGAGTGTCTTTCTGAAACAATCACATAAATCGTTTGGTAATATTAGTGTAGTTACATATAAAACGAAGAAGAAAGTTTTCTTTCCCCTGCAAACTTTGGAGTTGTGTCAAATCATTAGGTGGAGCTAAAAAAAGGATAGACTTAATTTTTAAGGGATCCAACCGAATCCCGTCCTTGGAAACAACGAAGCTGAGGAGTCGACCCAATTCGACAACAAAGATACACTTGTGTGGGTTCAAACGAATGCGGTAGAACCAACATTGAAGAAAAATAGCCCATAGATGACCAAAATAGTCTGATCGACTGGATGAATGGGTAGGTAAATCGTCAAGGTAAGGTTCCGCAATATGTTTGATATCGTGGAAAGCATATGACATGGGCCACTGGAATGTAACACTAGCATTTTTTAGGCCAAATGGTAGTTTCTGATAGGAGAAAGTTCCCCATGGGATGATGAAGGCTGTCTTATGCTGATCAACGGGTAAAATGTCAATCTGGTTGTACCCTGAGAAACCATCCATGAAAGAGAAAATCACACTACCTACACAATTATCAATGATCTGGTCGATGAACGGTGTAGGGTAATTGTATTTCAGACAAGCCTTATTGAGGTCCCTATAATCAACATAGACACGAATGGTCCCTTGCTTCTTAGTGACCAGAACAATATTCGAAACCCATTCCATCAAATGGACAGGATAGATGAAGCCATATTTCAATAATTTCTCAACTTCTGCCTTAATAGCCGCGGTATTCTTAGGATGGACCGGGCGCAGTTTCTGTCGAATAGGTTTAACACCTGGGTAATTTTTAATTTCATGCACACCGATTGATGGGTCGATCCCTGACATTTCCTCATAGCTCCAAGCGAAGACATCACAAAATTATTTGAATAAGGTGGTATAAGAAACTACCTCTTCGGGTGAAAAATTAGCACCGAGATTAATATTTTCCATGACACCCTCTTTGATAGAAATATCAATAACAATCGTAGAAGAAATGTTTCCTAAATTCCCCTAAGAAACAGTATCCTGGGTAAGTATAGGAGATTGTGGAGAATCAACAACATCCGGGGGGAATATAGAGTGTATATATTCCTGAATTTCTTCGAGAGGTGGAAGAAAATAAGATCGATGGTGGTTATCATCCTAGGGTACTTCGTCAATGCTAAGCATTTCTAGAATGGATTCGTCTGAAGAAAAAATTTGGGAAATGTAATAAAAAACAGAAGACAAGGGGTTCGACCAAGATGGCATTGAGTAGGTGTTAAGTGCCAATAGATGTTGGTCATCCAAGGAGGGAGAGGTGGATTGAATAGAGGTGTATGAAGCCTTGTTTAGACTAAGTGGCATGGTATCACCTAGTGCATCAAACTCTAGAGGACTAGGTACAATCCAAGGATCAGATGATTCCAAAGACTGATAAGTCATAGTTGAAATCATATTGACTGTAGTAATATGATGCGTGGTAGGAGGGAGAAGTGCAGGGAAGGTACCCATAAGGGTGGAATATTTTAACAATCCTACACCAACACTTTCATACGTGATCTTATGATCTCCCGAGAAAGGAATATTGTTAGTAGCGGGAGTGCGAGCTTCGAGTGTACCTAAATCTAACTGATCGATAGTGACAATTTTTCCTTGATGAGGAAATTGTACACATCAAAACACCGATGCATCAACGACAGTCATAGCATAAAACCAACTTATTCCTAGTAACAAGTTGTAATCGAGGGGAGCATCAACCACCTCAATGTCAACAGAGACGGTTTTTCTGTCCAACTGAACGAATAGGGAGTGAAAGAGTCCATGAGGATGAAAACCTCGCCCATCGAATGTGTGCAACATCGTAGGGGATTTGTTAAGTGCGAGTGATTTCAAGCCTTTCCAAAAATATAAAGACATGACACAAGTAGAGGCTCCCTCATCCAAGATAGTGTAGTGAATTTGTTGATTGTGATCAACAACATAAATTTGAAAAGCAAGTTGGTGAGAGAGTCGAGACTTAAAATTGTCGAGGTGAAACGTGATATTGTTGGACGACTCAGGATCAAAAGTGCCAATAGCAGCCAAGAGCATTCTACGTTGACTTGGGAAATGCTGTAGAACTTCTAACACAAACATAGCACACGGTGCTTGATCCAAATCTTCAACAATGTTGTAGTTTTGGGTGGCACGTGAACTATGATTAAAAGTAGATTTACGGATAATGCTCTTGGGAGGGCATAATATAGAGTCGAACATAGGTTTTTCTATCTGGAGTGATCCAGATGGAGGACTAATAGAGGGTGTTGATGGATACAGTAAAGTACCATTAGTGACCTTTCCTTTGCCAGGTTTAGCTGGCGTGTCGTAGGTCGTAGAGCAAGTGGTTAAATCGATCCCATTGAACATATAAATATGGGCACTTGTCGAGGCTTCATCATGAGGAGGAAGGATAGAACTTCCCTCTGGAGAGGGGGTTTGAGCAACCATGGATTGTTGCTAAGGAAAAGGCTAAGTAAGCACGACGGGTTGGGAATTCCCCTTAAAAATTTTTGCGACTTCATCTCAATGTGGACAGTCTCGAGTGTAGTGATTTTCACCACAAATAAGACATGGGAATTTTGGTTTCTGCTGCAGTTGCTTTTCGATAATAGGTGCTAGAGTTTGAGTTTTGGGTTGTTCATTGTTATTATTATTTTTGGGTTTATTTTTTGTCTTATTATTACCTCCGGATTGTTGTGAAGGGGCAGACTGAACTGCATTCACCTAAGATATTTGAGTTTGGGGGGAGGTAGAGGAGAGCAAGGTGGAAATGGGAGGGGGTGTCGAAGCAGATTGATTTTCCGTTCTAGTCGACTAGGAAGCAGATTGGGTTTTGACGAAGCCGATAAATCCATCCTCATGTGACGTGGATGAAGGTTTAGATGGATCGATAATTGCACTGGTATCATTTGGGATCAACTCATACAGAGTACCAGATTGTGAATCAACCAAATCTAAGTACTGAGCTCAAGCAATGGCTTCTTCCTCAGTGACTACACCACCCATGGCGACATCACAAGCAATCGGGGGTAAAATTGATTTAGTAAACCATTCTACCAATAACTGGTCAGAAATGATTTCTTTGATCAACCTTCATCGTCGTCTCCATTCATGAATATGATCAGAGATATGTATGGAGTTAGTCTGATGAAGAGAGGTCAAGAGTTTGGTACCCGTCTTGTATCGAATGGGTAGTTTAAATTATGTGAGAAAGGACACGACAAGGGAGTTGAAATCTTGGAAAGAACCACATGGAAGTTTAATATACCACTTGGTTGCAGAGCCCATAAGTGTTCGCTGAAAAATACGTAAACGTATAGAATCGTCCATTAAGGAGTTTTATGAACACCATAAATGGAAAGTCATCACATGGTTGTTCGAGTCTTCTCCAGGTTTACCATCAAATTTTGAAATATCGGAAGGTAATTTAGCAGGAATCACTAGCCAAAAGGGATAATGTAATATAGGAACATTGGTCAACCGAGACAAGTCTGGGAGATCCAGAGTCATGAGAAACGGTAGTTGTCGGTTAACCTAGGGGTGATACTGGTGTGGCATAGGGACACCAATAAGGCCGTAAACTGGGTTAGGTGGATAATTGTATCCAGTTGGTCCTCCTACTTATGGTTGTTGTTGACCAGGATAAACATGATTTGATGATGGTTGAGAAACATGTGCAAATGGAGGATAACCTGATGGGTTATGAGGATTATAAGTCGAATGATGGGTTTTCCCATAAGGGGGGTAAAAATTTTGTCCATGAGGAGGATACACATTAGTCCCATGGGAAAGAGAAGGTTGTTGTTGTCCTTGAGGATGTTGTCCCCCAGGGAATAGCGGATTTCCCGGGAAAGGAAAGTGCCAAGGATTTTGTGTTGCATTCTGTCCGTACAATGGGTTATGGATTCTAGTTTGAGGCTAGCGCCCAAGATGAGGTTGTGTCCCAATTTGAGGTTGACTCCCAAATTGAGATTTCCCCCCAGCGTGAGGTTGAGTGCCTAGAGGGTTATGGAAACCAGAAGTGAACCAATGATCGATGCCTCCAACTGGATTAGAACCACCATGACCAAATCCTCCAAATAAAGGTGTAGGTATAGAACTAGCAACGACTTTATATCTAGGAGGAACAAAAAGTCCAGAAACTCTGGGTGTAACCTGGGTAGTATTAGCAATGGAAGGATTCAAAGGTATATACCCAGGGGGAAGTGATAGATTTGGTCTAAGTGGGGTTCCAATTGGAGCTTGGAATGATGTCACATTACTGACAGGGATAGTATAATGCACCATATGGATAGTAGGGTTCGAGTGAGAACCAATCAACAATTGGTCTGCAATGGTGATGACATTACTGGTCATGCTAGTAAAGTGGTATAAAGGTACCATGTAACTAACATACGTCTCATGCACTTGTGATGTCATAGGTCGATCGAGACTCACTCCCAGGTTACCGTACAGATCACGTATTGTTAAAGGAATAGAACCAAAACCATAAGTTCCAACAGTATGAGTCAGGGTCCTAAATGATTCACTTTGGAAAAATGGATCCTCTACTCCAGATCCCGTGTTAGGTCCGATGGGTATCTTAGTATCATCAATAACAACAACTTCTCCAGATGAGTTCACCCGAAGCAGACGCGGATCTCGTCTAATACTCAAAGTTGGGTTTATGGGAAGTCAAAAATCTTCCAAAGAATCAGAAAAAAATTGGAATTGTTCCAAAGACTGTGTGCTTCCAACCTCAGAACCTAGTTCGTTATGAGCCTTAGGAGGGCCTTCCGCAGAGTTGGGAAGAAAAGGTAGATAACCCTTCAGATCTTCCGAGGGTAACCCTTGCATCCTACGTGAATGACGAAGGCCGATGTTTCTTAAGCTAAGCAACGAACGAAATAAAAATCTATGGTTGACTAACGAAAAGAAACAACATACGCTAAGAAATCTAGGAATCAAACCAAGAAAACAAAACCTTCTCTCGATGACCGTACTAGTTGGTGATGAAATCCAACATCGCGTGATCAAGTCAAGAAGGGGCTATGATATGAGTAGGTGGAGCAGTTACGATGGCGACCTACTTAATAGACTTACGCCTTGGTGCAAGCTTCCACACAGTAATTGTGAATTTACCCTCCAAGGAGCCCGAGTGAATTTGACCACCATATGTTCTAGGTACAACGAAGACTTCCCTTCACCGACACCTTGTGTAAAAAACCCTAAAGATTATGGCTAATAAGGACACCAACTCGCAATCATCCCCTGGGCGGGTACAGTCGACGGTCTAGTCCGAACGTATGGGCAGGATAACAAGTCTGAAATCCTTCGAGAGAACTGAGGAAAAATGGATTGGTAGAACTCCAGAGGACCCGGAACGAATTCAGAATTCACAAAGCACCGAGACCAATTGAAGAAAGTTGAGCCTCAAGAAGAACCCCCAATATACGATCTGACTACTATGAACAATTGAACCACGGAGGGATAATATCTGTAACTCTCCCGAACCTGACCTTGTGCATAACCCCTATGTGAGAGGGGGATCCCAGAAAGCTTATACAAAAATTGGATTTTCTCTCCCTATCGCAAGATGCTAATGTTTGTTTTGAATGCTTTGGAGAGTTGTACTCACAACCTAATCCAAAGCGCTGATACTAATCTAATGTTGGTGGAAGATTCTAAAAACAAAATTATCTAGATCAATTTTAATTAGCGTTGATTTTCGTGGTTGTTCTTTACTCAGAGGTGTATGAGAGTGAAACTGATGATATTATGACTCAATTCCCAAAAAATGCACAAGAAATGATAAGCAATATTTTCTTTCAATGAATGTCTATTTAAGGGAAGGGGAAGGAAATTTCCTTTCAATGGAAAACACCAAGATGAAATAACCTCATGCAATTGTCTGCAATCAAGAATCCAATACAATGCTAAAATATTCAAAAAATAGTTCTAATATCCAAAAAACAATCATGAAAAAATAACCTTTTGTTTAAATGTGACTGTTAATCAGTTTGATGTAAAGCTTCCTATGTCATTTAGACTTCAAGATATATGATATTTAAGAAATCAGAAGAAAACTTCACATAAACAAAACACACTCTCGTTATGATTAAACAAGAAACACAAAGACAAATTTGCAAAAAGAAAAACAAAAAAAAAACTCAAACAAAAGAAAATGCCTAAAAAAATGACCTCAAAGATCAAATGGAGTGGTGCATAGATATTTGAATTTCCTTACAATGATTTTCATTCAATCAGATAAGTGAAAAAGCAGTAGATAAACTCTAAATCTCAGGGAAGAAGAGTGATTCAAAGTAAAGAAGAAAGATGTCAAAAATTCAAACAAAACATCATCAATTCTTAGAAATCAAAATGTTGGAGGCCAAAAACAAGGACACATTGAGATAGTAATAACCTTGAGCATATGAAAAAGAAAAAACTAGACTCAGAGATCAACTCCCAAAAAGGTTTTTAGCAGAAAAAGACCAGCGCTCTGGTGTCAAGGATACTAGAGCATTGCAACACTCTGTGGGAGCCTGCAAGGGAGTGCTAGCGCTTTGGTTGTAGAGGCATGGGAGAGCTAGCCTCTCAGAAGAACAAAAAATTGCCCAGAACTCAAAAAACTCATGAAAATCTAGAAATTGAGTGTGTATGGGATGAATCCAAGAGCCAACAACAAATCTAAGAATCAGAAAAAAGCATGAATAAGATCTAAAGGCGAGCAAAGGCCAAAACAAGATAAAGGAAGGAAACCAAAATTGAAAGTTTCGTTCCCCAGTGGAGTCACCAATTTTTGTTACAATAAAATCCCCCCGCGCACAGGTGGATTCCCTCTTGGATTCTAAATCTCTAAGATCAAGACACAAATGTGCTAACTTTGGTCACTGACATCCCTTTAAACCTAGCGAAACTAATATATAGAGAAGAGGAAGAAGATGTACCTTTTTACGATGTTTGTCCTTGCTCAGTTCCAAGTTGATCTCTGATCCACAAGCTCTTCAACATGCCCTACAATCCAATAAAAGACAAAGCATGCTTCCTATTCTACTACGATTAGTTTGAAACTAGATCTATCCATTAAAGACAAGTTCATTTAGGCATACACAATATTGAAGGAAACATGCCAAACACATGTATTAATGAGAACTCAATAGAGATACTTACAAACCTTTGATGTAGATGTAGTAGCCTCACCAAGCTCTCCTTGTCCAACCCTTTGCTCAAATGATCCACAAACAAAATGACTATGCTTCACTGATTATCTCCCTTATGAGATCATAAGTTTGATGCCTTCAATGTATCTCTTTTTTCACCACGAGGAGGCCTCCTTATATAGGCTTGGAGAGGCCTAACCACCTTAAAGATTCTTGGGATAGGTTGAGGATCTTTCTCCATCATTTGTGGATCCTCCCTAAAATCCAGCCTTGACCTCAGATTCAAATCAAACTAACTCCAGAGATGAGGGGGATTTTTCCCTGATTTTTCTCAACAGCCCAAGATTTCCTCAAACAACCCAGCGTTCCCCTAGAATGGGGCACAAAGCATTGCAACACTCCCTCAAAGGAGGGTAAGGAGTGCTAGCACTCCCTGACAGTGGGTAGGGGAGCGCTACCCTTCAAAAATGACTTTTAAGTGGTCTTTTTCATGGTAAAAGATTTGTACTCTTTGTCATGTGATTTCTCTTTCTTAAACCAGTCTTTGAGGGTGTCTTTGAAGTGTCCTTTGTGATGTTGTTTGAGACAAGACCTAGGGAATATGACAGTATGATGTTTGCGACACTGGCGACCAAAATGCGACAGTTGTAATGATAACAATAGGTCATCATTGAAAGTGAGTAATTTTGATGTGTAACAACATGCCTCCTCACTTTCGACAGTAGGTTTACATCATTGACCTCTAATCGGATGATTCCACGAATGTTCGACTTCTGTTCATTTATTCACATTCACTAGAATGTACTAGGGTATCTTGAGAGTCATTGACACCATTAGTGATTTCCGTCGCACTTGTTAACGGTTTACCTAAATTATTGGTAATCAAGTGGTTTCTACCATGTTCGACATCAAATCATCTATTCACATGGCTAGATTCATACCACATCGGGATTGGGACGAAGACCCTGGGTTGAGCGTTCACTCTGTTATCTGCTTTGCCTAGGCTATGAAGGAGATCATTTGAACATGCTTATATATATATATTGTCACATAGACCCACATTGTATTGGTCCGTGGCTATGTTTTATCATCTCGTAGCTCCACTGTGTATGTTTCATGGCTACGATTAGTTCATGTCATTGAGGTATGGATCAACATTGTATCCCTAGTGGCCATATCCTTAGTCAGTATTTTTCATGGATCTGCAGTGTATTGGTTGGTGGCCATGCTTTGAGTCATCTTGTATTCCGAGCATAGGTATTCCCGCCTAGGAAATGGAACATATATTAATGGTTTTTGATGATTGTTTGCAACTTCTTCTAGGTTCTCCAACTCCACACCCTTGCATTAAAGAATTGTAAAGTGTTTCATCCATCTTTTTCTCTTATGACCTCACAATTTAGGGGGAAATCTGTTGCACATCAAATTTCCACACTTAAGTACCTCAACCTAAGTGTCACAAGTGTCATAAAAGTGTCACATACACTGACACCATGAAATAACATATGTCACAATCCCTAGTCAATGTGGAGGATAAATATATTATATGAAGGTCAAAATATTATGTCCACATGAATTATTTATTAATATTCATAAAAAGGAAATTAATTTAGTGTGAGAATCCACCTCAGATTTAATTTCCTAATCTCAAGGAGAGGTTGAGAATCTCATGGATGGTTGAGATATTTTCTCAAACCAAAATTCTAATTTGGTGGATCTTGAGAGATATTTCCTCTTTAAAATCCTTGAGAGATATTTTCTCCCTAAAATCCTTGAGAGATATTTTCTCCCTAAAAATATTGGAGATCCCATTTTAGTGAATTTAGTGAGTGATCTTATCCATGGTGGTTAAGCCTCCAAATCCTATATAATGATGGATTTCCATGGAGAAGAAGAAAAAATAAGATTAAAGGTATCAAACCTTTGATTTTGGAGAAAGGAGGAAGCTTTTAGATATCAAACTTATGATCTTGGTAGCATCGTGCAAGGGCTGGACGAGGGGAACTTGGAGGAGTGATACATCATCATCCATGTTTTTAAGTATTCTCTTTGGGTTCTCATTTTAATATATTTGGCCTATCTCCTTAAAGCTTGTGTATTCTTGCGTATGCTTGTCTATTGTTCCTTCAATCTTTGTAGATGAATTTGTTTAATCTAATCTTGTAGAGTAGGAGTTATTTGTTTATTTTTGTTGTCTATTGCATTGCAGGTATCAAGTTGTGCTATGGATTTTGGATATCAAGCTCGGATTGGAAGCAACGAGGAAAAACTTCAAAACTAGGTGCATCAAACCTTTATCCCTCTCTCTCTTTCTGAATAGTTAAACTAAATTCAAAGGGATGTTAGTGTCGACTTGTGTTTTTCTGTCTTGGTTTAGGGGTCAATAATCCAAGGGAAAGTTCACCTATTCATAGGGAAATATTTCTGTAACAAAAATTCCTTTGTGGGGTTTGGGTTTGGATCCATTGAGTCCCGACGATCAAACCGTGACTGTTAAATTTTGGAAGGGTTGCCCCAATCTGAACTTTGTCATTCATTGAAATGAAAACTAAAACACAAGGATTTCGATGGATTTTGTTCGAATTTGTGCATGATCTCTTACACTACAAGATCGATCTTTATCATTCATTCAAGACAATTATGAACACAATTCAATCGCATACATACGAAAAAAACACAACAACACAAAAAATCATGATTGAAGGAAATGGAATGATACAAAAATATGGCCCTGTTCCTTATGGTCTCTTAGACCTCTGTGAAGTGCACTCTCTCATGCATTCATACCACACATTTTCACGCACCCTAACTTCTATTCATTACATGATACAAACTAAATTTGAGAGCTCTTGGGTAGCTCACAAACCAAAAATCTCGAGCCATCTCAACAAAACCCAAATTATGGAAATTTGTTCCTAAGATTTTACAACAAATTAACACCTAAAAAAACTAATATAACAAATATATCTTATAGATATATCGCATATAGTCATTACAAATAAAAAATAGGAAAATTAGGGAACCAACTCCCTTGGTAAATGGTACCTCAAAATTTAACATGGTTGATGCTCCTACATCTGATTCATGGGGAAGAAAATATTCATGGAATCATGTCCATGAGGTATTCAACTCAATTTCCATGTCTCTAGATCTTTTTATCAGTCATCCAAGTTGCATCTTCTGTAGGACGATCTTTCTATTTCACCAAATACTCATAGTAATCATGCTTCCTGGTTTTCTTGACAATCCTTTGACCAATAATCTTTATCCATATGCAATTGTTTTATTGTAGGTAACTGATTCATCCACTGAGTTGGTTCAAATTTCCCTTTATCATTGTTGGTTTAGATCCCTAACTTCTTACTTCCTCTTGGGTTGACCCAGGTTCAGGTCTGAACAGGTTTCCAACAAAACCCTCTAAAACTATCGCCCCTCCTGGTAAACCAGAAGTCAACGTTGTGCATAGAGTGCACCACACAGTCTCACTCGATATAGCTCTATGGGTGACTATAATACCCGAGTGTTTGCAATCTAGGAATGAATGGGGTTCTGGGAGTGTATTCTATCTTTATTTATGTATTAACCTTGTTCTTTATTAAAGTATTTCTAAGATTCAATCATCTTTTAGCCTTATGAATGCATGCTAATACATCTCGTTATTCATTCATTCATAAACTAATCATTGAAAAAAAGTAAAAATTCAAGAAACATCACAAAAAACACAAGTTTTACCATGGTTCACTTCCTCTTGGGCTATGTCCACAAAGATTTGGCTTCTCTACTCTTTTATTTAGTCTGCTGCAAAATATGGCGTTGCACACATTACATCTTCAATCATACAATCATGATGAGGTTAAGGAACCTCTTTGAGGTGGAATAGATCACACCAAGATCATCATCATATGACCTAACCCTCAAAATATAGCTTACTTGACTCTCCTACAACCTTATGACAATCATACTAATCATTACCAACTCACCAACAACAACCAAATTTTCACCAACCAAACCCTAACCTAAACCTCCTTGGTTCTTATTTATACTATTTTACATGCTTATAGTCGTTACAGTCCTTATCAAAAACCCTAACCTTATCATGGTTAGGATTTCCTGCCTGCGCGCCACGTTGATTTTCCTCTTGCATGCTGCTTTTCCTCCTTTTTCTGCATGTTTCTTTCTTTCCATCTATTGCACGTGCTCCAAAATTAGGTTTTCCTTTCCAAAATTAGGTCTTTCCCAAAATAGATTTGTTCTCCAAAATTAGGAATGCGCCCAAAATAGTCTTCCTTCTCAATATAGGCCTGTGTCCAACAAGCCCCCAACACTGACATGTGGCTCGTCTCGAGCCACTCAGGTGGTGCGCTCTCCCTGTACTACCTTGTCCAAACCATGAAAATTTTCTGCTAGTTCCCTTTCTTTTCCCCTCATCTGCACAGTTTTTCCTGTTAGTGCCTCCACTGACTACGATGTTATATCCTCCTACATTGATGTTGCACCCTCTATCTATTCATGTGCCATACTTTTCTTCTCTTCCTCCAACTGCACATTCATATGTGCTACTTGTTCTTGGAGGGGTTCCAATTCATCTTGTCTTTCTTGCTTCTTTGTCTGAGCTATTTTTAACTCTTTCTGCAAAGTATTCATTTCTTGAGTGCCCTTCAAGCACTCCATGATGCTCATTGTTTTCTGCCATTGATTTAGCTCTTGTATGGAAGCATTTATTCTCTCCTTTTCTTGGTCCCATTGTTGGACCTTTTCATCTTCTTCTAGAAGAGTCCATATTTGCACAGTTATGTCGAACAACTCTTCTACTTCCCTTGCTTCTTTCTCCATCTCAGCTATCTGGAGTGAAAATTGTTGTTCTCTTTATTCTCAAACCTCGGGACGAGTCGTAGGATTGAACCTTTATTTGAGCTCCTCAATTTCCTTCTTATATCGGTCAATTTTTTGTGAGATCATGTTGATATTCTCCCCTGCACTCCTCTCAGGTACTTGTGCGTTGTCTGGGATGCGATCATAAACCTTTGTTAATCCTTGTTCTAGTTTATCTACACATTATTTCTCCTCCTCTTTATCTGAAGTCAGTTGGTCGCATGTGATTTGTAGCATTTCAATGACTCCTCTACCCACCTCCAAGTTGGTTGCATTCGTGCATGCCTTGAATTGCACCTCTTGCATTACATTGGTCTGGAGTCTATATAGTGCATTGGTGGGTATTTATGCCATGGAAACTTCAAATTACTCCATGTCCCCCAAGGGTGTCTGCGTAGTCTCCCGATCCAATCTAATCATTTGGCATGTGAATGTAAAATTATCCCTTCCTTAGACTACCAACTGCACTGTCTCCTCTCCTTCTTTCTGTGCATGGAGTCACCGTGTCTTTTCCTGTTGCTGCACTGTGGCCTATGGTTATGCTTGAATCCATAATTGTTGGATATTCTTATGGAATTATATGAGCTTGGACATGATATCTTCTCATTGTGCCTATTAAATGCAGACCACTTCCTCTCCCCTATCTTGTACCTTGTCTGTGACTAGCTCCACATCATCCTATGTCAGGGTGATGACTAGATATTCTGTGACATACTTTCTTTTCTTGCCCGCTTCTTTTTCCTGAGCTGGCTTCCTCATTGTTTGTGAGGGCTGCACCCCACTTGTTGTAACCTGAACCCTCTCTTCTTCAGTCTATGAAGCATCCCCATTTCTGGTTTGGGGCGGGCTTCCTGTCCTTGTTGTTGTTGCTGTTCTCCTTGGTCGTTTCGGTACTGCACTGCTTCCAATTGGCTGATTCCATGTTGTAGCCATTCTAGTATTGTCGACTAGGCTATTTGTTCTCATTGAGGAACCTGCTTCAGCCTTGTCCTTAGGCCTGGAGGATTGCACCGTGACTGGCCTTGTTTCTAGTCTTGTGACTAGAAGCTACGACTGCGCAGGCCAGTCTTTGACTATCTTGTCCACCTCTTCCTTTGTGATGCAATACTTCATTTCTAGCCATGTCTTCTTTGGATCCCTTGCCGTCTAGATCCACATGTGGTGTTGGGATGCCTTGAAATTGGCTATCCCTTATGTCTTCTAGACTAACTCTATAGGTATGCTCCATACATTAGATTTGCGCTGTTGTATTTCTTCCAGTAGCATTGCAAAAACAATGTTGTTTTCTTGTTGAGTTTTGTTATCCTTGGCTTGCCAGAGGGACTCATATCTGGCTACATAACATTTCCCCTTCCTATCCAGGAACACTGAGAATTTTGGCTCCTGGCATCCTACCAATGCTATCAGAATGATCATCCATGAGTAATGGAACTCAGTTCCATTATCCTGTGCATCTCGACAATCTACCAAAAACTGGTTCAACAGGTATGGTGCCCAGCTAAACATTACTCCTTTTGTGATCTGCACGGCTACTGCAATAAATCCTGCTGGCGCTTCTTCTTTCCAACATTTCCTTAGTATATTGCAAGCCATAATCTTGTTGGAGAACCTTATCACATTGTCGTTGATATCCTTTATCACAATGCCCCGATTACCTCGGCTGGTGCCAAACTGTGCTTTGACCAGCTCTGCAATTTCCTGTTCGCACGCCTTGTTATCCAAGTATTCCACTAGTTGCGCACCGACTATAGGTAGTCTTTTGATCTTGGAAATCAATGCCGCATCTATCTCTACTGGCCTATCCATCCATAGGATGCCTCCATGTACGTGGGAGACTAGTTATTTGATGTGGATCCTGACATTTTTATTATGCCTGAAGTGTGGTATATCCAACAGGTTCATGATTCCCAAGTTGTACATCCCCATTATCCACTGTGTGGGCTCCATTACGGGTTTACCCAGGGGTCCAATTTCCCCTGTGTTTGATAAATACGACTCTTTGTCCAAATATGGGAATTTGGTCACGTCGTGCACATCATGGTCGAAGTATTTGAGTTTGGGTACCTTTCCCAGCATATCATCCACAATGATCATTGCATCTGAGAGATATGGGAGTGTAATATCCATGACATCATGCACCTTTATTTTGTGTCCCACAATAGATGGACCTGCCTCTGTTGTGTTTGCCTCCTCTTTTTCCCTTTCAGATTCTGGTCGATTGATGATATCCTCAACCAACAATTCCTCGCCTTCGAGGGCCTGTCACGGTCCCATTATTTTGTCCCACTTTGCAGACGTCTCAGGGTTAGGGTTCAGAATACCGTTTCGAGACACAGAGCTCTACCCTATTTCACCTTGTTGCACTGTTGATGTTTCCTCTTCAATCCATGTTAGGATGATTGATTCTATGTTCAAGGTGGTGACATCTTCTAGCTCGACCACGTTCTCGTGTTGTGTCATTCTTTCCTTACGCCTTTGTCCCTTTCGAGTAACTCAAACATACTGTCCTGGTGCACCTACCTTTGGTGGGGTCATATTCTCTCGAATTCACACACTTGCTTGCTTATTCATAAAATGCTAGCTAGGGCACGCTCTTTGTATTTCACTCTGTGCTAAAAAATCACTAAGTGTTGAATAAATGAGTGCTTTCTGCCTTTTATAGACCCGATCATATTTGTTTTTCACTTTTCACGTGCATTTGCACTGAGTGTAATTTTTCCTGCGCACTATCTTCCAATATTTTCGCAGTAATTGATGCATGCAAATTTTTCTGGATTCTTGTGGTTCAGTCCACTTCTGCATCTTTTTGTGTTTTTCTTCCTTTTTCTATGTTTGTATTCCTTTTCTCTCCTTTTTCCCCTTTTTATTTATTTTTATCATTTCTCTGTCCTAATCTCTGCTATAATACACTATATACATGCCTTTCTCGTTGCGTTGTAACTTTAAAAGGTTAGTAGGTCGACTATCCCTATACAATTTCAGTCGACTACCATTGATCATTCCTTTCAGTTCTATTCCTCCCAAGTCTTTTAGTTGTATATATCCCCCATATGTAATAGTATTTACTTCATATGGCCCTAGCCAATGCATTCTAAACTTACCAGAGTGTTGGAAATATTTGTTGTCATAGAGTAGAACTAGGTCTCCCTCCTTAAAACTCTTCTTTTTGATATGTATGTCATGCCAGAACTTGTTTCTTGCTTTCTATACTTCCCGGTGAAATCCTACTAGAATCCTGTCCTCTTCCATTTCCATTAGTTGACTTAACCTTTCCTATATTGCGCCTCTTTCTGTCATGTTGATAATTGCTGCTACACACAGATTGGGTACAAGAAATTCTAATGGCACTATTGCTTCCTGCCCATACACCAATATGAATGGTGTATGTCCTGTCAACTTCTTACAAGTGTTCCTATATTCCCATAGTACTATTGGTATCTTCAATTCCCAATCATCCCTGTTGACATTGTAGATTTTAGTCAGAGCATTTTCCAAAATCTTATTGAAATCTTCTACTGTTCCATTTTCCCGAGGATGATATGGTGTACTCTTTAGGTGATAGAATTCAAACTCTTCAGTCATAGCTTTGATGGTATCATTGATAAATTGAGTGACTTGATCACTCATTAGAATCTTGGGACATCCAAATCTGGTGATCACTTGCTCAAACAAGAAGTGTGCTACTGTCTCTGTGCTACAGTATTTGATCGGTGTTGCTTCTTGCCCATCTTGTTAAGTATTCAGTCGCAATAATGATATACCTAGCTCTTGAGATTTTTGCTAGTGGGTTATTAGGTCCTGCAAAGTCTATTTCCCATTTTTCAAATACCTGCAGAGTCACTTGTGGTATTAGAGGCATCTCATCCCTTCTGTTGGGTTTTCCAACCCTCTGACAAACATCACATTTTTGGCAATATTCCTTGGCATATTTATGGATTGTTGGCCACCATAATCCCGTGCACAATACCTTTTGCGTAGTATCCTTTTCTGCATAGTGTCCTCCAACTATAACTTCATGAGATTCCACTAAAATTCTGGGCCTTTCATGTTCCAATACACACCTTCTCAACATTCTATCTGCACCCATTTTGTATAAATGTCATGCAATAAGTTGATAGTCTGAAACTATGACTACCAGATTTTTCTTCTGCGCAGTGCTAAAAGCTTGTGGCGCAACCCCTGTGCTTAAGTATTCAATAATATTAGTGAAGTATTAATCAACAACTTGTACTGAAAATAACTGTGCATCATGTAAGTTGACTTCCAAGTTAGTAGGTTCTTCTCCATTAGTTACCCTTGACAAGTGATTAGGTCCTGCATTCAACTTCACTAGTTTGACTATCACTTCAAAATCAAATTCTTGAAATAATAATAGCCATCTACAGATCCTCCCCCCCAACACTGGATTGTTGACTAGATATTTGAGGGCAGAATGGTTGGTGAACATTTTAAAGTGTTTACCTAGTAAATAGTGCCTGAATGTATGAAGTGCATATACCATGGCCATGCCTTCTCTTTTTGTGGTTTTGTAGTTCTGCTATGATTTTGACAACCTTTTGCTTGCAAATGCTATAGGATGGTCTAAGTTCCCTGCTACTGGCTATGCCAGAATTGCTCCAAGTGGTATGGCTGATGCATATACATGCACGTGAAATGTCTTTTCCCAATCTGGAAATACCAGTATAGGTGTTGTTACCATATTTTTCTTTAAAGTGTCCAATCCTTGCTAACAATCCTCATTCCACTGAAATATGGTGTCCTTCTTCAACAATTTTTCCATTGGTGCAGTAATCTGTGCATACCCCTTTATAAATTTCCTGTAATAGCCTGTATGTCCCAGTGTTTCTCTTAACTGGCGCACTGACTTTGGTGGTGGTAAATTTACAATGACTGCAATCTTAGCAGGGTCCACTAATAAACCTTGTTTACACACTATATGTCCCAACAATATTCCAAAAGGTGTACACAAAATGCATTTCTTGATAGTCAATGATATCTAACATTGCCTGCATCTTTCTAACATGAGTCTTAATACTTCTACATGATCTTTTAATAGACTATATACAGTCCAGTCATCCAGATATACTTCTAGAAAATGATGTATGAATTCTTTAAAAGCAACTATGACTACTCTTGAAAATATGGCTGGTAAATTCTTCAGCCCAAATGGCATGAATGTATATTGGTAGGATCCCATTCTGTAGAAAAAGTAGTCTTATACCTGTCCTCTGGAGCTATTTTGATCTGATGGTAACCTGAGAATCCATCTGTAAATGAATATGCTTCCTGGCCTCCCACATTCTCTAAGACCTCATCTGTAAAAGGGGTAGGGAACGGGTCATGTAAGCAAGCATCATTATGTTTCCTCATATCTACACAAATATTTACCCCCCCTTGTTTATTTTCTTGGACTACCATACAACTTATCCATTCAGATTCCTCTACTGGTTCTATGATACAAGCTTCCAACATTCTGTCAATTTTTGCTTTCACTTTCTGCTTATACACTGAATTCAGTCTATAGGGTCTTTTCCTGACAAGTCTAGACTCATGTTTGAGGGGTATATTCATCTCACCTATCTCCCCTTCTATGCTTTTAATCTCTGTAAAGGTCGTTGAAAACAGGTCATTGTATTCGCGCAATAACTCTGTTATTCTTTCTACTGTTTTCTTATCCCAATAGTCTCCAATACCCGCCATTTTAGGATTTTCATTTGTCCCAATATTGACTTTCTTAACTTTGATTAGTGCAACAAATACTTCTGAATATAGAGATGGACCTTCCACCTCTGTTTCTCCTTCAACTTCTGTAATATCATGAGAGTAACATGATATATGGTGCTTCCTCTTCAACACGATATCATGAGAGTAACTCTTTGACTGTCTGTCTGTTATGTTGTTGATATTTTGTCATGATTTCAACTTCTGGTTCATTGCTAAATATCATTCCATGTATTAGCTTTAGCGCTTTATCAATGTTGGTGTTCTCATGTTCAAATGAGAAGGTTACTACAAAATTCTGCTGTAAGCCTATCCATTATGTAGTTCCTTTGTGCATCTACTAGTCTATATACCAATTCCCTAGGATTCCTTCCAATGTATGGATAAATTAATGAGTCCATTCCTCTAGTGGTGTCATCCTCCATTGTGCCTTGCACTTTTCCAAGTGTTTCACCAGTGTTCCATGTCCATCATACCTCTGCAATTTATTGCTCCCCTGCTCTGCGCCAAATATAATGCACAATAGTCATTTACACTGATACCAATCCTTAATGGTTTATTTGTGCACACCCCACCATCTTACAGGTGTTTCCTTGAGTGAAATATCTAGGGATAAGAGCCTCTAATTTTCTAGTACTTCCTCTTAATATTTTGTCAAAAATTCCTCTAAATCATTTAACCCATGAAAACTAGGAGGTTCTCTTATCTCTGTACCAACCTATCTTAATGCGTGGTCTATTCTTGCACACCTCCTTGTGGAAACTTCATGCAATCGTTGTTTCCAATGCACATGATGTAATGCTTCTCCACCTGAGTACCCCATATGGATTTTGGTTAACATAATCCTCTTCTCATGTGGTGGTTTTGTACAATTGGTTTATTTCCTCCATATCCAAATAAGTGGGTTATACAAACCTTTATCCTTCTAATGGATCCAATGGTGCAATGAATCTATATTCACCTGATTCAAAAGTCATTTTTCTTGTCTTTAGGTTGATTATAACTTGGTTATCAAATGCCCAATACAGTCCAAGCAATGTTGGGTAAGGTGTTGTGAAATCTACTATCTCTATTACTTCAAAGTCTGCCGTAGTGCGCACTCCATCCAAATCTACTGTCAAACCTTTAAGCCTTCCAATTGGTAATACTCTATGTTGATTTTCTAATTTGGTAATACTCTGTGTTGATTTGCTAATTTGGTAATACTTTGTGTTGTAATACTCTCCCATATTGAAATCCCCAATGTTGGCATTATGTATGAATTCTCTGCTTGTCCTTCTTCTTGTATGGATATGATTCACTGTTTTTTGTTCTAACTTTCCTTCTACCTATGTGTTACATCTTTCTAGCATATTTTGTAATATATTAACAGATGATGGATCCTTCAATAACTTAACACAAGATTGCATATTTTTTTTTATGTTACTTACTTGCTATAAAGGTTGTTCTTCACTGGTATGGTCCAATGAGGATGACATTTCGTACATTGGTGAGTTTTGAGTGTGTTTCATGGTTGATGTAGATGAAACATTTTTCTTGAGAAACTCTTTTCTGACCTCCTTAAATGTTCCTTTTATTTCAATGCATCAAACTACTTATGTGGTTTAGTATTCTTATTAACCCATTGGTGTTGCGTCAGATCTTGTTTTATTGCATCAGTTCCTATTTTGGCTCCTCATCGAGTGACTATATTTATGTTTCTTCCATCATCCCTAGCTTCTATAGAAATCCACTGGACATTCTGGCTGTTTTGGTTCCTTTTTTCTTGGATCTTCCCCAAGTGTGTTGGACAATATTCTATGTCATGATCAACTGCATGACAATACATACATGTCGCTGGTGGGAGTGGACATTCCCTTGCATAATGTCTTGGTTGTTGGTAGTTTTGGAACACTACTGGTCCTCTGCCTCGTCCAAATCCTCCTCTTCCTCATCCTCTACCTCAATCTCCTCGTGGTGCATTGTACCGAGGTACATAGTTATATTGCGTGGGGTTATACTGAGGCTGCACATTATTATATTCTGGTTGTGCAGTGTTGTACTGCTGCTGTGCATTATTTTATGGTGGTGGTACTTGGTTGAAATGAGGTGTATCTTGTCATTTCATCATTTCTACTTTCACCCTATAAGTATATGAAGTTCTTTCTCTCATCAACTCCATCGTCTTACAATCCTTATCATCATGACCCACTAACTTGAAAAAATTGCAATATGAAAATTTTGGTACAGTCTTATATTTCTGCATCATTGGACAGTGATATGGATGATTCCCATGTGTTTTAAAAATCTCACACGATGGTCCTTTTGTTGGCAATGGGTTTGTACCGCTTTTTCCATATACTGCGCGGAATTTGGGCATTCATTCTTATGGTGTCCTTCTGTCCTGCATAAGGTACACCAAAAAACTTCTGTTTTCTCTTTACCCTTATTTTGGTTAAGTTGAAATGTTAGATTCTTCAAATCCTCCTTCAACTCCTCTATTGATGGATCTATCTACTGATACTGGTTCTCTTCCATTTGTAAGGCTGTCTGTAGAGCCTTTGCCTGAGTTTGCAACTTTTGCTATCTTAATGGGTATTTCAAATGTGGTAACAATGAGTTCATAAATATATGCTTATGTTGCATGTCAATCATTGCATATTTCAACTTACCTTTTAGACGCTAATCTCCCAAACAGAGTCACCTGGTTTTTTTTTTCTGATTTCAATCATTTCATTCATATATTGGTCTTCTGAGCTAGGCTTCTAAAATTCGTTTATCAATTGTTTTTTCACATATGAAATAATCTTTGTTACTCCTGGTGGACTGTTTACATCTAGGCTCATGTACCAGTCCAATGCGCGGTCTCTTAGTGTGATATATAACTACACAAGATTTGTATCCTCATCTATGATCTACTTTGCTTCCCATATCTTCTCACAAATGAATAAGTGATTTTTAAGGTCCTCTAATGCCTCTCCCCGAAATTCTGGTAACCTGATCGTGGGATCATGTCCCACCATTTTAAACTGTGTTGAACTACTACCTCCGCACAGTGTAGATAATTGACTATTACTTCTTGAACTGGCTCCTCCAGTTTCTGCTCCTTGCTTGGATGCGTTTCTTGTTGTCTTTCTTCCACTAAAATTCGGTTGTCTAATTGATGGTGTTCTTTCTGGTGTGTTAGTTGCACATGGGGTTGTAGGTTCCACACCGATGGTAATATGGATTGGAGTTCTGCCTTCTATTCCTACCCTTGGAACTCTTGTTTTCCTTTCATATGTTGCACATAGGATTTCCTCAATCTACTCCACAGCCCAGAGATCCTCTACCTCTTCTTCATCTCTTGGAAATCCCTCTCTATCAGCTATGTCTCTCTTCTTGTTATTCATATTATATTGGTAGGGTGCTCCATTGCCCGTCTTTCCAAATTCTGCACAGGGAAGTTTAGCTGTTTGATTCCATGGTAATCACATTGTTCTTATACAATAGAATCTTGAATGAAGTATACAACAATCTGATGTACCTACCTTTGGGTCCCTTTAGAAAATACTACTCAGATGTAGTGTAATACTTTGCAGTATCTACTGCAAATTTGGTGATAAACCCTGCAACAACACTGTCTAACCAAAAATCTACTGCGCACGTAAATTTTTTATTAACTTACTATAACTGCGTGATCTCCACAGGGTTCCACTCCAGCTGTCTAATTCGATTTGTAGGGTGGTTGTATTTTAATATCAATAATCACTCCTACAAAAAATGTGGGAAATCACAGAATAATACCTCATCCAAGTCGTTAAACAGATATTTGTCAAGATATTTGCATGGTGTTAACTTTGGGTTTCTGTTATCCTTCTGCGCAAACTCAAGTTCCTTTGATTTCAACCATCTTTCGATCTCTGCCTTTGTTGGATCCCATGGCATAAACATTCCCTTCTATACTTTCATCCTCCGCGTGTTTGTTCCATGGATCGTGTCCACTCAATCCTATGCAGTTCCAACTGACAACATAACCATTTGTGGGTTTAGATCTTTGACTTCTTACTTCTTCTTGGGTTGACCTAGGTTCAGATCTGAACAGGTTTCCAACCAAACCCTCTAAAACTATGGGCCCCCTTGGTAAACCAGAAGGCAACGATGTGCACAGAAGGAACCATGTAGTCTCACATGAGATAGCTCTATGGGTGACTGCAATACCCAAGTGTTTGCAGTCTAGGAATGAGTGGGGATATGGGAGTGTATTATATCTTTCTTTATGAATTAACCTTGTTCTTGATTAAAGTATTTATATTATTCATTCATATTTTATCCTTATGCATGCATGCTAATACATCTTGTTATTCATTCATAAACTAATCATTGACGGAAAGTAAACATTCAAGAACCATCATAGAGAACACAAGTTTTACCATGGTTCACCCACTCCTGGGCTATGTCCACAAATATTTGTCTTCTCTTCTCTTTTATTTAGTCTGCTATAAAATATGGTTTTGCGTGCATTACATATTCAATCATACAATCATGATGAGGTTAAGGAACCTCTGTGAGGTGGACTAGATCACACCAAGCTCCTCATCCTGTGACCTAACCCTCAAAATTTAGTTTACTTGATTCTTATACAACCTTATGACAATCACACTAATCGTTACCAACTCACCAACAAAAACCAAACTTTCACCAACCAATCCCTAACCTATACTTCCTTGGTTCTTATTTATACTATTTTACAGGCTTATAGCCCTTACAATCCTTATAAAAAACCCTAACCCTATCATGGTTAGGCTTGCCTACCTGTGCACCACATTTCTTTTCCTCTTGCATGTTGATTTTCCTTCTTTTTATGCATGTTTCTTTATTTCCATCTGTTGTGTGCACTCCAAAATTAGGTTTTCCTTTCGAAAATTAGGTCTTTCCCAAAATAGATATGTTCTACAAAATTAGGCCTGTGCCCAAAATAACCTTCCTTCTAAAAATAGGTCTGCACCCAAAAATCATTCTCATCCTTTGCTTCAAGTCCTCTGTAAGGATATAAATCTACAACATTGAATATTGCTGAAATTCCAATATCATGTGGTAACTCAAGTTCATAAGCATTAGTTGAAAATTTCCTCAAAATTCTGCAGGGTCCTATCTTCTTCAATTTCAATTTGTTATACTCATTCTTTGAGAATCTCTCTCTCCTTAGGTTTGCCAAAACTTGATCTCCAAATTCAAAAGTAACTTCCCTTCTCTTCAGATATGGTCTTTGCTTGTACCTCTAGATGTTGTCCTACAACTTCCTTTTGATTTGTTCATGCAACATTTTCATTGTAGCAAAACCCTTTGCATCAATACTTCTCATCTTTGCCTTTCCCAGATATCTAATTTCAGAAATTCCTTTTGGGTGAATACGATAGAAAATTTGAAATGGAATTTTCCCTGTACTTTTATTAGGTGAGTCATTGTAAGAAAATTCAGCTTGTGCAAGAATTTGATCCCACTGACTTATATGGTCACTTACCAAACTCCACATTAAGTTTCCCAAGCTCATGTTTACCACTTTTGTTTTCCCATCAGTTTGTGGGTGATAGTATGAACTGAAAGAAAGGTTTGTTCTGGTCAATAAATGCATGACATTTCCACACTAATCCTAGTAGAAGAGAAGAAGTATTTAATCAAGAAAGCAAATGACACAAGCAATAACACAGTACACCAAGATTTTACCCTGGAAACCCTTAATTGGGAAAACCAACATTCCTTTGAGCATTCTTCTCTCTTGTTTTCTTATTCATTCAGAATAAAAGGTTACATGTCTAACCTTGGTCCACACCTAAGACACAATCAACATCATACCCTCTTTCACAAGAAAGAACAACCCTGTAGCCAATTAAACATACATATGCATGAACATACACCTCTACCTACACATGCATTAACCTGCATAAGTGCATTGCAACAATAGCCTTTACGACCTTACAACATGCCTCTTTATAGGATTTAAAATAGGAAAAACACTGAATATTGGTGAACAAAAATAGTTACATATCCATACATATCATTGGCTACAAATCCTGCAAATCCCGGGATTATGTTACAGTCGACTCCAAGTCAGGTTTACCAGTCGACCTTCATTCAGTCTCTAGTCATTCATGTCACACCTACACTTCAACCTCTTGTCGATTGAATTTTCGTCGATATCTTCGAATTCAAATTTACCCGATCAAATTCCTCGACTTTTGAATTGTTGTTGATCTACCTCGAATTCAACCGTTAGTCGATTCACCTCGACTAGACTTTCACTGCAAAGAATATAAAAACCCAACATTCTCCCACTTTTTTTCTTCTTTACTGAAATAGGGTATTCCTGAACTTTCTCTCACAAACCCACAACAACAATTCCCATTGCCTCTCTGCATGAATGGAACCTCACAACACTCACAATCTTGGTCAATGAGTCTGCTATGTTTTGTAATATGTCTAATTTCTCTAGTAGCACCTTGTTACTTTCCACCATATCTCTTACAAAATGGTATTGTACATCAATATGCTTAGTCTTTGAATGATAAGAAAGGTTATTTTCTAGAAATATTGCGCTTTGAATGTCGCAACTTACCTTCATAAATCTCTGTCCAAACTCGATTCTTGAACACAACCTTTGAAGCCATATGACTTCTTTGCTTCCATGAGTGGCCGCCATGTATTCAATTTTTTTTTTTGACAAGGCTACAACCTCCTTCCTCTTAGTCATCCAACTTATTTCTCCACTAAAAATATTGAAGACATATCCGCTAGTCGACCTTCGTCGATCCAGATCTCCATCCCATTCGGTGTCGACAAATCCATGTACATCTAGTTTACCACTGTCACCTCCAAGTTTTCCTTGGTAGCATATAGCATAATACTTTGTGCCACACAAATACATGAATACTTTATTGACAACTATCCAATGCTCCTTTCTAGGTCTCGACATGTACCTACTCAACACTCCCACTACATGGGTAATTTCTGGTCAAGTGAAGACCATCACATACATTAGACTACCAACCGCACTTGCATAGGGAACATGTGCCATGTCCTCTATCTCTTCTCGTGTATTTGGAAACTGTTCATCAGTAATCCTTTATCCCACTGGAATTGACACCTTCATCGGTTTGAAATCCTGCATGTTGAATCGTTTCAGAACTGTTCCAATATACTTCACTTGATTCAACCAGATATTTCTAGTGGCTCGATCTCTCTTAATCTCCATTCCAAGAATGAAGTTAGCTGCACTGTTATCCTTCATGTCAAACTTGGAGGATAACTGCTTCTTCACCTCCTTTATTACATCCATGTTGTTTCCAATCAACAACATGTCATCAACAAATCCCAAACTAAGGATGTATGTGTCAAAATTCTGGTACCACATCCTTGGCGATTGCTTTAGACCATAAAGGGATATTTTGATTTTGCACACCAACTCTTGTTTTCCCTTTAATACAAATCCTTTAGACTGTTTCATGTAGATTTCTTCTTCCAGGTCCCCATGTAGGAACAATGTCTTCACATCCATCTGTTCTATCTCTAGATCGAATGTTGTAGTGACGAGAATTAGTACTCTAATGGAGGTTAGTTTTGCAACAGAGGAAAAAATATCACCGAAGTCGACTCCCTTGACTTGGGAATAACCTTTAGCTACTAGTCGAGCTTTGAACTTATCGAATTGACCTGCGACATTCATATTCTTCTTGAACATCCAATTTCTACCAACGAGCTTCCTTCCACTAGGTAAATTGAACAAATCCCATGTCTCATTCTTGTACAAGGATTACATATCTTCAACCATGGCATCCTTTCAGAGTTTACCCTTTGTCTAGTCGACTACCTCACTGCCCGATTTGGTCTCATTGTCGATGGGAGTTAGCACAAATGTGGAATGGAAGTCGGGTGAACTATACCTTTCGACTATTTTTCTTATTCTTTTTGACCTCCTTACCACTGTAGTGAATTGTTCCACCTCTTCCTCAGATTCATTTGACTCATCTGAATCATCTTCTTCGTTCCTCAATTCAAACCACACCATATTAGGATTATTTTTGGTTTGAACAACTTCCTCAGTCTCAGATTTACCTCCAACTTCTCTGAAGACCACACCTTGACACTACATTTTTCTCCTTGATGCAAGGTCCCAAAGCTTATCTCCTTTCATCCCTTCTTTGTATCTGATGAAAATAAATTTGACTACCTTATTGTCCAACTTACTCCTCTTTTCCTTTGGAATATGCACAAATGCATCACAACAAACACTTTGAGATGTGCCACCAAAGGCTTCTTACCCGATCATAACTCATTTGGATTTGTGTCGACTAGCGTCGACGAAAGAGACATATTCACCAGATATCTTGCAGTCTCGACTGCCTCGACCTAGAATTCTTGTGCGAGCCCAACACCACTGAGAATACTCCTTGCCTTATCCATCAATGTTCTGTTCATTCTGTCGACAAATCCATTTTGTTGTGGGGTATATGGTGTGGTATTTTGGCATGCTACACCAAATTGCTTACATAACTGATCAAACTCCTTTCCACAAAATTCACCACCATTGCTAGTCCTCAACTATTTAATCCTCTTCTTTGTTTGGTTTTACGCAAGATCTTTAAAACTCCCTAAATCTCTCGAAAACCCATGATTTCTTCCTCAGGAAATATATCCATGTCTTCCTAGAAAAATCATCTATGAAGGAGACATAATATAGGGATCCACCAAGTGAAGGAACTATAACCGGGCCAAACAAATCACTATGCATTAGTTTTAGAATCCCATTTTCCCTTGTCTCTCTAGATGGGAACCTCACCCGAATTTGTTTCCCATATATTTCATGTTCACAAAAGTCGACTTCTAAACCACATTATGGAAAACCTTTGACCATACCTTTTCTTTTCATAGCTCGAATTCCTTTTTCTCCAATGTGTCCTATCCTCTCGTGCCATAACCTATTCGGGTTGAGTTCATCATGTCTTTTCGACTTAGTTTGAACTGAATTAGCTCGAGTTGAGTTGAGTTGTGTCAACATCGAGTTGAGTAGTGTCACAATCGAGTTGATTTCAGGAGAAACGATGTTGTTTCATACAATTGAGTTGACATTCCCTAAAAAATTATACAGGGTACCAATACAAACTTCTTTCATTAAGACCATTTCACCTCTGACCATATCACACGAATCCTTTTGAAACAGAGTATGCACACCTAGATAACTCATCTTGCTGACATATATCAGGTTTCTTTCCAAACCCAGAATGTGTAGCACACTTGGAAGGGTTCTTTTCCTCCCATCATGTGGCATCAGTCAGACTCTTCCCCGTCCAAAAATTCTGGTTGTCGAGTCTTCCCCCAAGAACACATCACCCCCATCATATTTTTCATATTCACAAAACCATTATTTATGTGGTGTCATATGATAGCATGCTCCTGATTCGATCAACCAAACATATTTATCTGACTATGTACTGGTCGATGCTAGGTACACATCACCACCCTTCTCTAAGGTCATGTATCTCTCAATCAAATTCTTCTCATCGGATTCAACACTGACTTCTATTGCCTTCTATTTACAATCCTTGTTATAATGCCCAACTTTACTGCATTTACAGCATCTTCGTGTCGACTGAACCAAGGATGTAGATCTAACCTTCGACTTAAAATTTCTACTAGAGAATCTACCTTTATATCTATTTACTGGTCGACCTCTCATTGCCAGAGCATCTTTGGTCGATCCTTCCATGTTATTTCTTCTCATTTATTTTGATAACAGAGAAACAACCACATGAACTAGCGCTAGTGTGATTGTATTACTCCCAATATCCATGACTAAGCTATCCCATGAGTCTGGAAAAGAACATAATAGGTTGTTACACTTCTCCTCATCAATGATCTTTATATCCACAGATGATAACTGGATTAACATGGTATTAAACAAATTTAATTGCTCAGTCACTGAACTACCATCACTCATCCTTAGAAGATATAGTTTCTTTCTAAGAAACAACTTATTTACCAGATATTTTGACTTGTATAAGCTTCCCAGCTTGTCCCACAATTTCTTGGCTAAATATTCACCTGAGACATTCAACAACATTGAATCTGCAAGACAAATCTGTATCATAATTCTTGATTTTCTTTCGAGTTTCTCCCATTCTTTTGTTGACATGCCTGTCGGATTTGTACCTGGACAAGCTGCTATCCATTATTCTCGATCTACAAGCAGATCTTCCATTTTAAGCTTCCAAAGCTCAAAATTCTGGCCATTGAATATTTCTATCTCTATTCTGGAATTGCTTGCCATTATTTACTGTGATCTTTAAAACAATTTATGACTTTCGACTCTTACTGTACCTAGGGTTTAGTTATCAGATTCAAGATTGGAAAATCAAGATCTGATATGCTCACCAAATCATTACACCGCTCTGATAACTCACTTGTCAAGGAATACCTAAGATCTGATACCACATGTTAGGAAATGAAAGACATTTCCACACTAATCCTAGCTGAAGAGAAGAAGAATTTAATTAAGAAATCAAATGACACAAGAAATCACACAGTACACCGAGATTTTACCCTGGAAACCCTTAACTGGGAGAACCAACATTCCTTTGAACGTTCTTCTCTCTTGTTGTATTATTCATTTAGAATAAAAGGTTACATGTCTAACCTTAGTCCACACCTAAGACACAATGAACATCATACCCTCTTGCATAAGAAATAAAAAACCTGTAGCCAATTAGCCTTACATATGGATGACCAACAAACTATACGTACACATGCATTAACCTGCATAAGTATATTACAACATTGTCCTTTATGGCCTTACAACATGCCTCTATATAGTCTTTACAACAGGAAAAACCCTAAATATTGGTGTCCAAAAATGGTTACAGATCCATGCATATCATTGGCTAAAAATCCCACAAATCCCGGGATTATGTTACAGTCGACTCCAATTTGGGTTTACCATTCGACTACCAGTCGACCTTCATTCGGTCTCTATTCATTCATCTCACACCCACACTTCTAACTCTTGTCAGTTTATCTACCATCGATATCTTTGACTTCGACTTTACCCGATCGACTTCCTCGACCTTCGACTTGTTGCTGATATACCTCGACTTCGACCATCAGTTGATTCACCTCAACTAGACTTTCACTACAAAGAATATAACAACCCAACATTTCCAAGATTCTTCCACAACGTCCTCCAGAAATGTCCAACAAATTTAATGTCTCTATCTAAAACTATACTTCTGGGCAATCCATGCAATCTAAAAATTTCTTTGTAAAACATATTAGCAATATGGGTTGCATCACTAGTTTTGTAACAAGGTACAAAATGTTCCATGTTTGAGAAACTATCAACAATTACAAATATTGAATCATAATTTCCCCTTTGATTTTTTGGCAAACCCAAAACAAAATCCATGCTTATGACATCCCATGGCCTACTTGGAATTGGAAATGGCTGATATAAACTTGTTTTATGCTGCTTTCCTTTGGAATAATGACAAATTATACATATTTCTAGAAATATATTAACATCATATCTCATACCTCACCAAAATTTAGAATAACTTAATTGAGCATAAGTTTGATCATGTCCAAAGTGCCCAACCAATACTCCACTATTTTATTCTTTCAGCAAGTTATCTCTCATTGAGCATTTCAAAATGCACAATTAACTTCCTTTGAATAACAATCTCTCTTGGATGATATACTCTACCCAAGGACTTCTATCTCCAATCATTGGGTTCTCACATGCATCATAGGATTCTTTGAAGCATGATTCTTGTTTATACATTTCCTTGAGATGTTCAAACCCCAAGGTACTCACTTGGAATTCCTATAAAACCAAACACCTCCTGCTCAAAGCATCTGCAACTTTGTTAGCACTTCCACTGATAATTTTAAGAAAAAATGTAAATTTTTTCATAAAATCTACCCATTTGGCATGTCTTTGATTCAACTTCTCCTATTTATTTATAAACTACTAAGCATGATTGTCTAACCAAAAATCTACTACACGCGTAAATTTTTTATTAACTTGATGTAACTGCGTGATCTCCACAAGGTTCCACTCCAACTGTCTAATTCGATTTGTAGGGTGGTTGTATTTTAATCTCAATAACCACTCCTATAACAAATGTGTGAAATCACAGAAAAACACCTCATCGAAGTCACTAAACACGTATTTTTCAAGATATCTATGTGGTGTTAAATTAGGGTTTCTTTTATCCTTCTGTGCAAACTCAAGTTCCTTTGATTTCAACAATCTTTTGATCTCTGCCTTTGTTGGATTCCATGGCATAAACATTCCCTTCTATACTTTCTTCCTCTGTGTGTTTGTTCCATGGATCCCGTCCACTCAATCTTATGCAGTTCCAACCAACAACATAACCATTTGTTGGTTTAGATCTCTGACTTCTTACTTCTTCTTGGGTTGACCCAAGTTCATATTTGAACAAGTTTCCAACAAAACCCTCTAAAAATATCAGCCCTCCTAGTAAACTAGAAGGAAACGATGTGCATAGAGTGCACCGCACAATCTCACCTGAGATAGCTCTATGGGTGACTGCAATACCTAAGTGTTTGTAGTCTAGGAATGAGTGGGGATCTGGGAGTCTATTCTATCTTTCTTTATGCATCAACCTTGTTCTTGATTAAAGTATTTCTATTATTCATTCATATTTTATCCTTATTCATGCATGCTAATACATATCATTATTCATTCATAAACTAATAATTGACAGAAAGTAAACATTCAAGAACCAACACACAAAACACAAGTTTTACCGTGGTTCACCCCCTCCTGAGCTATGTCCACAAATATTTGTCTTCTCTTCTCTTTTATTTAGTCTGCTGTAAAATATGGTGCTACACGCATTAAATATTCGATCATACAATCATGATGAGGTTAAGGAACCTCTGTGAGGGGGACTAGATCACACCAGGATCCTCAGCCTGTGACCTAACCCTCAAAATCCAGCTTACTTGACTCTTATACAACCTTATGACAATCACACTAATCGTTACCAACTCACCAACAAAAACCAAACTTTCACCAACCAACCCCTAACCTAGACCTCCTTGGTTCTTATTCATACTATTTTACACGCTTATAGCCATTACAATCCTTATCAAAAACCCTAACCCTATCATGGTTAGGCTTGCTTACCTGGGCACCACGTTGATTTTCCTCTTGCATGCTGATTTTCCTTCTTTTTATGCATGTTTCTTTCTTTCTATCTATTGCGTTTGCTCCAAAATTAGGTTTTCCTTTCCAAAATTAGGTCTTTCCCAAAATAGATATGTTCTCCAAAATTAGGCTTGTGCCTAAAATAACCTTCCTTCTAAAAATAGGCTTGCACCCAACAATCATTCTCATCCTTTGCTTCAAGTGCTCTGTAAGGATATAAATCTACAACATTGAATATTTATGAAATTCCAGTATCATGTGGTGACTCAAGTTCATAAGCATTAGCTGAAAATTTCCTCAAAATTCTACAGGGTCCTATCTTCTTCAATTTCATTTTGTTATACTCATTCTTTGAGAATCTCTCTCTCCTTAGGTGTGCCAAAAATTGATCTCCAAATTCAAAAGTAACTTCCCTTCTCTTCATATATGCTCTTTTCTTGTACCTCTGGATGTTGTCCTACAACTTCCCTTTGACCTGTTCATGCAACATTTTCATTGTAGCAAAACCCTCTGCATCGACACTTCTCATCTCTGTCTTTCCCAGATCTCTAATTTCAGAAATTCCTCTTGGGTGAGTACGATAGAAAATTTGAAATGGAATTTTCCCTATACTTTTATTAGGTGAGTCATTGTAAGAAAACTTAGCTTGTGCAAGAATCTGATCCCACTTCTATGGTCACTTACCAAACTCCTCATTAAGTTTCCCAAGCTCATGTTTACCACTTTTGTCTGCCCATCAGTTTGTGGGTGATAGGATGAACTGAAAGAAATGTTTGTTCCTATCAATAAATGCAGGAAATTTCCACACTAATCCTAGGAGAAGAGAAGAAGAATTTAATCAAGAAAGAAAATGACACAAACAATAACACAGTACACCGAGATTTTACCCTGGAAACCCTTAATTGGGAAAACCAACATTCCTTTGAGAATTATTCTCTCTTGTTTTATTATTCATTCAGAATAAAAGGTTACATGTATAACCTTGGTCCACACCTAAGACACAATCGACATCATACCCTCTTGCACAGGAAAGAACAACCTTGTAGCCAATTCAACATACATATGCATGACCATCAACCTATACCTACACATGCATTAACCTGAATAAGTGCATTACAATATTATCATTTACGACCTTACATAGCACCTCTTTATAGGCTTTACAACAGGAAAACCCCTAAATTTTAGTGCCTAAAAATAGTTACATATCCATACATATCATTGGCTACAAATCCTGCAAATCCTAGGATTCTGTTACAGTCGACTCCAAGTTGGGTTTACCAATCAACTACTAGTCGACCTTCATTCAGTCTCTTGTCGGTCATCTCACACCACCCTTAAACCTCTTGTCAGTTGACTTGCCTCTGATATCTTCGACTTCAATTTTACCCGGTGTACTTCCTCAACCTTTGACTTGTTGTCGATCTACCTCGAATTCGACCATCAGTCGATTCACCTCGACTAGATTTTCACTGCAAATAATATAAAAACCCAACATTATCCCACTTGTTGTCTTCTTTACTAAAATAGGATATTCCTAAACTTTCGCTCATAGACCCACAACAACAATTCCCATTGCCTCTCTGCACAAAGAGAACCTCACAACACTCACAGACTTGGTCAACGAGTCTGCCATGTTTTCCAACGTGTCTACTTTCTCCAGTAGAACCTTGTTAATTTCCACCATATCTCTTACGAAATGGTATTGTACATCAATGTGCTTAGTATTTGAATTATAAGCAAGGTTATTTTCTAGAAATATTGCGCTTTGAATGTCGCAAACTACATTCATAACTCTTTGTCCAAACCCAATTCTTGAACACAACCTTTGAAGCCATACCGCTTCTTTGCTTCCATGAGTGGCCACCATGAATTCATCTTTTGCTGTCGACAAGGATACGATCTCCTGTATCTTAGTCATCCAACTTATTTCTCCACTGAACATATTGAAGACATATCCTCTAGTCGACCTGCGTCGATCCAGATTTCCATCCCATTCGATGTCAACAAAGCCATGTACATCTAATTTACCCTTGTCACCTCCAGGTTTTCCTTGGTAGCATATAGCATAGTCCTTTGTGCCACAAAAATACATGAATACTTTCTTGATAGCTATCCAGTGCTCCTTTCCAGGTATTGACATGTGCCTACTCAGCACTCCCACTACATGGGTAATGTATGGTCAAGTGTGGACCATCACATACATTAGACTACCAACCGCACTTTCATAGGGAACATGTGACATGCCCTCTATCTCTTCCTGTGTCTTTGGAAACTGTTCATCAGTAATCCTTTCTCCCACTGGAGTTGACACCTTCATCGATTTGCAATCCTGCATGTTGAATCATTTCAGAACTGTTCTAATATACTTCTCTTGATTCAACCAAAACTTTCTAGTGGCTCTATCTCTCTTAATCTCCATTCCCATAATGAAGTTAGCTGCACTGAGATCCTTCATGTCGAACTTGGAGGATAACTACTTCTTCACCTCCTTTATTACATCCATGTTGTTTCCAATCAATAACATGTCATTGAAATACAAAGCTACATTTATGAAATGCCCACCTTCTTCCTTGGAATGTATGCAATTATCAACTTTGCTTCTCACAAATCCCAAACTAACGATGTATGTGTCAAAATTCTGGTACCACATCCTTGGCGATTGCTTTAGACCATAAAGGGATATTTTGAGTTTGCACACCAAATCTTGTTTTCCCTTTACGACAAATTCTTTAGGTTGTTTCATGTAGATTTGTTATTCCAGGTCCCCATGTAGGAACAATGTCTTCACATCCATCTGTTCTATCTCCAGATCAAATGTTGTAGCCACAAGAATTATTACTCTAATGGAGGTTAGTTTTGCAACAAAGGAAAAAATCTCACCGAAGTTGAATCCCTCGAATTGGGAATAACCTTTCGCTAATAGTCGAGCTTTGAACTTATTGAATTGACCTACGACATTCATCCTCTTCTTGAACATCCAATTGCTACCAATGAGCTTCCTTCTACTAGGTAACATGAACAAATCCCATGTCTCATTCTTGTACAAGGATTCCATATATTCAACCATGGCGTCCTTTCAGAGTTTACCCTCTATCGAGTCATCTTCCTCACTGGTCGATTTGGTCTCATTGTCGATGGCAATTAGCATGAATGTGGAATGGAAGTCGGGTGAACTATACCTTTCGACTATTTTTATTATTCTTTTTGACCTCCTTACCACTGGAGTGAATTGTTCCACCTCTTCCTCAGATTCAATCGACTCATTTGAATCATCTTCTTCATTCCTCAATTCAAACCACACCGTATCAGGATTATTCTCGGTTTGAACAACTTCTGCAGGCTCAAATTTACCTCCAAATTCTCTAAAGACCACATATCAACTGTACATTTTTCTCTTTGATGAAGGATCCCAAAGCTTATATCCTTTCATCCCTTCTTTGTATCCGATGAAAATATATTTGACTACCTTCTTGTCCAACTTGCTCTTCTTTTCCTTTGTAACATGCAAAAATGCATTACAACAAACACTTTGATATGTGCCACCAAAGGCTTCTTACCCGACCATACCTCATTTGGACTCGTGTTGACTAGTATCGAAAAAGGATACATATTCACTAGATATCTTGCAGTCTCGACTGCCTGCACCTAGAATTCTTGTGCGAGCCCAACACCACTGAGCATACTCCTTGCCTTATCCATCAACATTCTGTTCATTCTCTCGACAAATACATTTTGTTATGGGGTATATCGTGTGGTATTGTGGCATGCTACACCACATTTCTTACACAAATGATCAAATTCCTTTCCACAGAATTCACCACCATTGTCATTCCTCAACAATTTAATCCTCTTCTCTGTTTGGATTTCCACAAGAGCTTTAACACTCCCTAAATCTCTCGAAAACCTATGATTTATTCCTCAGGAAATATATCCATGTCTTCCTAGAAAAATCATCTATGAAGGAGACATAATATAGGGATCCACCAAGTGAAGGAAGTATAACCAAGCCAAACAAATCACTATGCATCAGTTCTAGAATCCCATTTTCCCTTGTTGCTCCAAATGGGAACCTCACCCAACTTTGTTTCCCATATATATAATGTTCACAAAATTCGACTTCTAAACCACATTCAGTAAAACCTTCGACCATACCTTTTCTTTTCATAGCTCAAAGTCCTTTTTCTCCAATGTGTCCCATCCTCTCATGCCATAACCTAGTCAGGTCGAGTTCATTATGTCTTGTCGATTCAGTTTGAACTGACTTATCTCGAGTCAAGTTGATTTGTGTCAACATCGAGTTGAGTAGAGTCACAATCAAGTTGATTTCAGGAGCAACGATGTTGTTTCATACAATCGAGTTGACATTCCATAACAACTCATACAAGGTACCAATACAAACTCCTTTCATTAAGACCATTTCACCTCTGACCATCTCACACGAATCCTTTTGAAACAAAGCATGCACACCTAGATCACTCATCTTGCTGACATATATCAGGTTTCTTGCCAAACCAAGAATGTGTATCACACTTGGAAGGGTTCTTTTCCTCCCATCCTATAGTGTCAGTCAGATTTTTCCTCGTCCAAAAATTCTGGTTGTCGAGTCTTCCCCCAAGAACATATCACCCCCATCATATTTTTCATATTCACAAAACCATTATTTATGTGGTGTAATATGATAGGATGCTCCTGATTCGATCAACCAAACATATTTATCCGACTGTGTACTTGTCGATGCTAGGTACACATCACCACCCTTCTCCGAGGTCATCTATCTCTTAGTCAACTTCTTCTCATCAGATTCAACACTGACTTCTATTTCCTTCGATTTACAATCCTTTTTATAATTCCCAACTTTACCACATTTCCAGCATCTTCGTGTCGACTGAACCGAGAATCTAGATCTACCCTTCGACTTAAAATTTCTACTAGAGAATCTTCCTTTATCTCTTTTTACTGGTCGACCTCTCATTGCCAGAGCATCTTTGGTCGATCCTTCGATGTTATTTATTTTCATTTCTTATGATAATAGAGAAGTAACCACATCCTCTAGCACTAGTGTGATTGTATTTCTCCCAATATCCATGACTAAGCTATCCCCATGAGTTTGGAAAATAACATAATAGGATGATACACTTCTCCTCATCAATGATCTTTATATCCACAAATGATAACTGGATTAACATGTTATTAAACACATTTAAATGATCAGTCACCAAACTACCATCACTCATCCTTAGAAGATATAGTTTCTTTATGAGAAACAACTTATTTACCAGATATTTCGACTTGTATGAGCTTCCCAGCTTGTCCCACAGTTTCTTGGTTGAATATTCACCCGAGACATTCAACAACATCGAATCTACAAGACAAAGCCGTATCATACTTACTGATTTTCTTTCGAGTTTATCCCATTCTTCTGTCGACATGCCTGTCGGATGGGTACTTGGATAGGATGCTAACCATTGTTCTTGATATACAAGAAGATGTTCTATTTCAATCTTCCATAGCTCAAAATTCTGGCCATTGAATATTTCTATCTCTATTCTAGAATTGCTCACCATTCTTTACTACGATCTTTAAAACAATTTATGACTTTCGACTCTTACTGTACCTAGGGTTTAGTTATCAGATTCAAGATTGGCAAATCAAGATCTGATATACTCACCAAATCATTACACCACTTTGATAGCTCACTTGTCAGAGAAGACCTAAGCTCTGATACCACATTTTAGGAAATGCAGGACATTTACACACTAATCCTAGTAGAAGAGAAGACAAATTTAATCAAGAAAGCAAATGACACAAGCAATCACACAGTACACCGATATTTTACCTTGGAAACCCTTAACTAGGAAAACCAAAATTCCTTTGAACGTTCTTCTCTCTTTTTGTATTATTCATTTAGAATAAAAGGTTACATATCTAACCTTAGTCCACACCTAAGACATAATCGACATAATACCCTCTTACATAGGCAAGAAAAACCCTGTATCCAATTAGGCTTACATATGGATGACCAACAAACTATACGTACACATGCATTAACTTGCATAAGTGTATTACAACTTTATCCTTTACGACCTTACAAAATGCCTCTTTCTAGGCTTTACAACAGGAAAACCCTAAATATTAGAGCCCAAAAATGGTTATAGATACATGCATATCATTGGCTAAAAATTCTGCAAATCCTGGGATTCTATTACAGTCGACTCCAAGTCGGGTTTACCATTCGACTACCAGTCGACCTTCATTTGGTCTCTAGTCATTCATCTCACACCCACACTTTGACCTCTTTCCAGTTGACTTGCCGTCGATATCTTCCACTTCGAATTTACTTGGCCGACTTCTTCGACCTTCGACTTGTTGTTGATATACCTCGACTTCGACCATCAATTGATTCACCTCAACTAGACTTTCACTACAAAGAATATAACAACCAAACATTTCCAGGATTCTTCCACAACATCCTCCAGAAATGTCCAACAAATTTAATGTCTCTATCTAAAACTATACTTCTGGGCAATCCATGCAATCTAAAAAATTCTTTGAAAAACCGATTAGCAATATGGGTTACATCACTGGTTTTCTAACAAGGTACAAAATGTTCCATTTTTGAGAATGTATCAACAATTACAAATATTGAATCATTTCCCCTTTGATTTTTTGGCAAACCCAAAACAAAATCCATGCTTATGGCATCCCATCCCTCGAAGAGGCAAGTGAAAATTGCTATTAGTAATCAAAGTTCTCTTTCTGGTGTTATTATGGTATTATTGTGGTATTGTTCTGATTATATAATTGCTTCTTTGTCATTTCTAGCTAAAATATTTCTGTTTTGCATACTATTTTATATCTGGAATACTACAAGTGGTATCAGAGAACCTTCCTCGACAAAAAGTTGTGGGTTAATTTTTTTTCTAGGGTAGAGACGTATTCTGATGTCTTAAATATACAAAGATATGTCGTTATGTGCATAAACCTACGGATGGGGAGTCATACACGTAGGAAATACAAGTGGTACCTAAGCGCTGTTATCGAGCTACTTTTTAAGTGCGGACACAAATGAATCCCCCTAGATTCACTACAAAACTAGAACAAAACAAGATAATACCCTACTCTTTCCTTAGCTTTCAATTATCAAATGAGAAATGGATCTAAAACATACCTTTTAAATATTGAAGATCTGACTTCACTAATGCAATCCAAGCTTCGTCATGAGGTTTATGAGAAATATATGCAAATAAACACAAGACAACGAAGACAAGAATAACATAGTCTATTTGATATGAAACTATGTACGTGATCAAGGAATCATACAATATGGACAAATAACATTCATATAGGAAATAAAAGTATATCTGTATTAAATAATGTGGAAGAAAGATACAACCAGATGCCTTGATGTTGTCAGTTTCCTTCCAATAGTTCCTTGCTTCCCACACACTTCTTTCTCCAAGGATGATGAGACCATGGATATGATAGCTAATCACAATCTATCTTGAGAAAGAAAAGTTGAAAACCAATCTAACCAAGCTAACAATCTCAAGACAAATTTCCAATCTTTAAAGAATCAAGAAATTTCCAACCCAATCAAGCTAACTTTCTCTATGAGAGGTCCTCTCCTTTTATAAGCTGAAGAGGATAAGGTGAGGAGGTTAGGATGATCCCAATAAATCATGAAAGTGAGTAAGATCCAAACCGTTCAGAGGCCACCTCACCATAGAAGCTTCTCCTTCTAGAAGCATCGAGAAGATGCTCATTTTTCCTACATACAGGAAATTACGCACCCTAGCTATAGTGCATCCTGTCGAAATCAGGCATTTCTGCACCCTAGCTATAATGCATATTCATGCGGAAACTCTGCAGCCTAGATTTAGTACAGCCTACAGAAACCAGGTATTTCCGCACCCTGTGTACAGAGCAACCTGCAGAAATCCTCTTTAATAGGGTTTTTACAAAGGAAAATACAACTTCTTCTCTCAGGCAAAGTTCTTCTCCCTTCTTTCTTTAGGAATTCAGGCCACCGACCCCTCTGAAGGAAACAAATAGGTTTACATCATTAACGGTTGTAAGGGTGATGAAAATAATGTGTAACAGAGATCCCCCCAAAGTATGAAGTTAGAACATAGTGATAGCTGAAATACTTTGTCGAGTGTGTGTAGGGAACAAGGAACACGTCGGTCGGAAAACTACCAACAAACAAGAAAATACAGTACAATAATACATCATCATTGAGGTACACATTCCCATACTTAGAATACAAATGACTCAAAGCATAAATGCCAACATGCAAAGATCCATGTCAAGTAGTACAGGTCATGGGCACCAAACATACACTGTGTATCCATGCCATTATGACTCAAATCTGAACATAGCCACCAAAAATACACCGTGGATCTATGTGTTAAAGACTCAAATTTGAACATAGCCACGAGACATACAATGTGGATCTATGCAACAATACAAACTGAATATACTCTAACACAACCTTAATCTGTTAGAAAAGATCTAGGGTCTTCATCTCCACCACTCTATAGTATGAATCTAACCATGTGAATACATGTGCTGAAGTCGACCATGGTATAAACCACTTGATTACTGGTCATTAATGAATACCATTAACAAGTGCGAGGGAAATCACCATTAATGTCAATGACTCCCAAGGTACACTAGTATAATCCAATGAATGTGAATTAATGAGTTGAAGTTGAACACTTGGCAGAATCTCTCAATCAGGGGTCGACAATGAAAACCCACTGTCGAAAGAGAGGAAACCTGCCATTGAGGCATGCAAGTTCCAAGGTACCAATTAGTTTCTAAGTCTAATTCCTGGATAATGGGTTGAATTCGACAGGAAAAGACTCGTCACAGGAGGGCCTTAATGTATCCCCCATTAATGACACAAAATAGGTAACAAGATTTGAAGTAGATCATAGTAACAAGTGATTCAGGACTGACTCAGGGATGGTCGATGCAATAGAAGGATTAAGGACTGCAGAAATGGCTAGTGCAATAGAAGGTTTTCTGGGTTGAAATTCTCTTTGAACATATTGACGACAAGACAACTGTCTTGGAAATATTGACTCAACAACATGGATCACAGACCAATTTGTAACCTTATAAAGGACTATGACCAAGAGACAAGTGGATTTTCCAACCTAGACACAAAGCGAGTTAAAGGGTATCATGTTCAAAAGCGACTCTTCCATAGAATACAGGTTTAGATACATTTATATCCCAATTTCCTCCGCACCATTGTTGGCAAGTAACTCTTTATTTTTACACAAGCTTGAGGAGGATAACATATGCTTGAAAATGTAAGCTCATCCTTCGGACGAGTCCCTCAGAGTATGTTTAACGAACCCTAAGAAGGAGTGGTTCGGTTCCATATAGGTATTTCTATGTTTGTTGAACGAGTCCAAAGAAAGAAAACTCAGAGGTTTTTGATGTTTAGAGAGTCTGAAAAACACTTAAAGAAAACTCCAAAATGTCCTTTTTCGTAAAGTAGTCCGATGAGACCGAAAAAGAGATAAATTACTGCTCAAAAGACGTGTTTTCTAATACTTTAATGAGCGTGAAAAGAACAAGATCACTCGGCAATATTTTCATATTTAGAGAGTATGAAAAGAGATTAAAGGGAACTCAAGGGGGTTCCTTTTTTGTATAACCTTTACGAGTCCAAAAAAGTGATAAAAGTTTACTCGGTTACATTCTCAGGTATTTATGAGCATGAGAAATAACAAATACTAAGCTCGGTAACTTATTCTCATGTATTTGAGAGCATGAGAAAGAACAAAGGCTAAGCTCGGGATTGTTTTCATTTTTACAGAAGATTTAAAACAAAAAAAAACTATGCTTGGAATATATTTTATTTTTTCCCAAGATTAAAACTAAACAAAACTATGCTTGGACCTGGTTTCATTTTTACACAAGCTTGAACTAGAGGAAACTATGCTTGAGGTAGGTGGTTTCATTTTTACACAAGATTGAACCATAGAAAACTATGCTTGGACTTCCCAAACTTTCCAATGCATAACACATGGATGGTTGGTATTTAGCCCCCAACTTAAGAAACTAGCGGCTCAACTTCAGCATGAAGTCCAGAGGCTGGAAGTGATGAAAATAATGTGTAACAAGCACACATTTGTTGGCCACCATTGTAACCCATGTTGGTACCCCTTTGAGTGGTAGCACATCAGACAACACCTATATACTGATCAACCTAGATCTGTTGAATCCCTCCATAGATAAACCAATCGACCGCCTGACTGCTATAGTGCCACCAAGAACAACACTCAGGAAGATACTCTCTAGTACCTGGGTAGTTGGGTAGTACGGCTAAGGGACGGTCTATCCTCCTTAGTTGGTGCCCTGAGATATTGGGCCGAGTAGTACTGTTGGACCCTTCACGTATATCAAAGAGATATAGCACAAGGAAAACCCTTGTCTGTAGAAACCCTGAATATCCTACCGCCGGGGATGGAAACAAAAAATAGAACAGACAAGATCTATTACCGCAAAACTATGCCTTCTGCATCTGGTTGTGAAATTACTACACATTTCTTCCTGTTAAGCAATTGGGCATTTCATCATAGCAATATTATTTAGGACAGAGTATAACTCCACTTATTTGGGACCTATCCCACTAGGTTCCTCTCTTCGTCTCAATTCCAGTGATACCTATCATTTTTAACAAATTTTTTTTTTGTGGACTCGACTCGTCTCCAACACCCTTATTTGGATCCAATCCCTTTGGATCCCCCTTTTCTCCATGATCGCAGTGGTACCTATCATTTGACACCATTTTTTCTCCATGGTCCCACCCACCCCTCCAGACCCCTTTTGTTTCCCCTATACCATTTGCATGCTCCTTTGTCCAAATGACTACCACACGAGCCAAAGAACTCAATGCCTTGATTGTTGAAAACCACAAACACAAGGAAGACATCAAGCATATCAGTGCCAACATTATCTCCATCAATTCAACTATTGATATCCTCAAGGACCAATGTTCCCACATCAAAGACCTCTAGGAACAATGTTCCTACATCAAAGACCTCAAAGAACACTTCCTGGGCCACTCCTAGAACCCTTCCTCTTCTGAACAACTATCTTATCAGGATGACCATGTCTCTTTCCATTACCAAAGCCCTCATACTACCCACTTTTCTCGAGACCTCTGCCCTCCTAGAATTGAGGTGAACAAATTTGATGGATCAAATCCTATAGGCTGGGTCACCCAAATGGAACATTATTTCTCTTTGCATGGAATTACTGATGATTTATCCAAGCTTCATTATGGTGTCCTACATATGGATCCATAATGATGGCAATGGTGGCAATGGATAAAAAAGGCACACCAAGGGTATCTTGATTGGACACAGTTTGTGGCTGAACTTTATGACCGCTTTGACTCTGACACCCACCATTTAGGTCGTTTGACCAAGTTAAAGCAATCTGGGATAGTGGAAGACTTTATTGCCGAATTTGAGCACTTGGCTTTCAGAATGGAGGGCATGTCAGATGATTTCTTTATGGAATGCTTTATCAGTGGCCTCAAAGATGAAATTCGTGCCCATGTCCTTATGGAACGCCCCTAGACTTGGTTGGAAGCTACTCAACTAGCCAAGGAATCCCAATAGATTCTGTCCTCCCAGACCCACAAACCCTCCTTTCCTCCTCGCCCTAAACCCACCAAATTTTCCCTTCCTGCACCTCCCCTCAAGATACAAAAATTAACCAGGGCTGAAATGGATGAACATCAACTAAAGGTTCTTTTTTATAATTGTGATGACAAATATTTTCCCGAGCACAAGTGTAAGGAACAAAACTTTTTATGGGTGTGACTGAGGATCTTTTTGAAGAAGATGTTGTTGTTTTGCCTGTGGAGGAAATACCACCACCTTGTGACCTCACCCCATCCTCTGATCCACCAGAGGTTGACCCAGTGATTTCACTTAATGCCCTCACTGGATTCTCTTCTCCCTAGACTCTCAAATTAATTGGTTACATAAAAAATAGGAAAGTCATCATCCTTGTGGACAGTGGTGGCACCCATAACTTTATTCATCACTGCATTTCCCAAGAATTCAATTGTTATATTCGTGTCGTCAATAATTTTCAAATCATGATGGCCAATGGTGGTTCCATGAAATGTGGGGGACGATGTGAAAATGTGCCACTCCAAATTGGTCAGTATCACATGAAATCCCATATGTTTGCTATAAACATGGGTGGTTGTGACATTGTTCTTGGTTTCGAATGGTTACACACTCTAGGCCCCATTCTCATGGATTTTAAGGACTTAGCCATGCAATTCCAATAGGAGGGACAACAATATAAGTTCCAAGGCATCACTGTAGGCTCCCCTTAGATCATCAGTTCCCAGTGCATGGAAAAGCTCCTCAAAAAAGGTCATTCGGGAGTTATATCCCAAATCCACTCCATTCATGATATTGAAACACCTTCTGTGCATACCAACCTCTAATCTATCCTCTCCCTCCACCATGTTGTTTTTATCACCCCCTAATAAATTCCCCCTTCCTATGGAGTCCATGATCATTCCATCCCTCTCATCCCGAGCATTCTTCCTCCCAATGTTTGGCCTTATCGTCATCCGTTTTCCCAAAAGAATGAAATTGAGAAAATTGTTCATGAATTACTAGTATCCGGTGTTATCCATCCCAGTACTAGCCCCTATTCTTCCCTTGTGATCATGGTACTCAATAAAGAAGGTACTTGGCACATGTGTCTTGATTTCCGTGCCCTAAAAAAACTCACAATCAAAGACAAATTCCCCATTCTTGTCATTGATTACCTCTTGGATGAATTGAGTGGTGCTCAATACTTCACCAAATTGGATCTATGTTCTGGATACCACTAGATCTATATGAAAGAAGAAGACATTCCCAAGACTGCATTTCACACTCATGAGGGTCATTATGAATTCTTGGTAATGCCCTTTGGATTGTGTAATTCTCTTCCACTTTCCAAAGTCTTATGAATAATGTCTTTTGTCCTTTTCTCTGTCATTTTGTCTTAGTTTTCTTTGATGATATTCTCATCTATAGTAAAACTTGGCCATCCCATCTCTCCCATGTGAATCAAGTTCTCCATCTACTCTCTAAACATCAACTTTTCCTCAAACAATCTAAATGTACCTTTGGTGCCTCAGAAGTGGAATACCTGGGTCATATTGTCGGAAAGGATGGTGTCTGTGTGGATCCTAAGAAAATTGAATCTATGCAATATTGGTCTCACCCTAAAACTCTTAAGAGCTTGCATGGTTTTCTGGGTTTAACAAGATATTATAGGAAGTTTGTTTGGAATTATGGAATGATTAAAGCTCCTCTCACTTCCCTCCTTAAAAATAATTCTTTCACTTGGAATTTAGCTGCGGATCATGCCTTCCAAGCCTTAAAAGAGACCATGTGCTTGACCCCAGTCCTATTCCTCCAGGACTTCACAAAGACATTCATATTGGAATGTGATGCTTCTAGGAAAGGAATTGGAGTTGTCCTCATGCAAAATGGCAGGCCCTTGGACTTCACTGGAAAACAAATTTCAGAGCGACATCTGGGCCAATCCATTTATAAAAAGGAAATGTTACCTATTCTACATGGTGTGGATCTCTGGAATCCTTATTTATTGGGTCAACAATTCCAAATCAAAACTGATCATCAGAGTCTCAAGTATTTCCTGGAACAATGAATTTAATCCTCGACGCAAAAAAATGGGTGACCAATCTATTTGACTATGATTATGAGATCATTTACAAGAAGGGAAAGGAAAATGTAGTGGCCGATGCTCTTTCCTAGAAATATGAAGAAAACATGTCCCTTTTCTCCCTCTCCTTCATTGTACCAGATTGGCTCCAAGCTATTCGTTAGGAATGGTTGCAAGACCCCAAAATTTCTAGCCTGCTCAACCAATTGCAACACAAATTTTTAGTTTCTCTAGGGTAATCTTGGAATAATAAAGAGCTTCTCTACAAAGGTTGTTTGTATTTATGCAAGAAATCCCAACTTAAATCCATATTTCTTTCTGAAATTCATAACTCACCCACAACCGAGCATTTAGGGTTTACCAAAACCTATGAACAGGTCAAACGTTCTTTTTTTCTGGGAGGGTATGAAATAGGACGTCCACACCTTTTTGGATGAATGTGAGGTCTACCAATGCAACAAGGGAGAAACTTTCAAATATCTAGGCGCACTCCAACCACTTTCGATTCCCCCTACTATTTGGCAAGATATTTCTATGGATTTCATTGTGGGCTTACCTAAATCGGGAAATAAGTCAGTCATCATGGTGGTAGTAGATCGTCTCTCAAAATATGCTCATTTTTATTCTCTTCAACACCCATTCACAACTTCCAAAGTGGCTCAAATATTCATGGATAATATCTTCAAGCTTCATGGCATGCCTAATTCTATTGTCTCTGACAGAGACCCCACTTTCACCAGCAATTTTTGGAAAGATTTGTTCAAGATACAGGGCACCCAATTGCATCTTAGCACTGCCTATCACCCCCAGACGGATGGCCAGACTGAAGTTTTCAACAAGTGTTTGTAAACATATTTGATGTGTTTTTCATCTGAGTGGAAAAATTGGTGGGATCAATGGTTACCCCTAGCTGAATGGTGGTACAACACATCTTACCATACAACTACTCACATGACTCCTTTTGAAGTAATCTATGGCCCAAAACCCCAATTAGTTCTCTCCTATATTCCAGGCGTCTCGAAGGTTCAGGAGGTTGACAAAAATCTTACCATCTGTGAGGCTATTCTTTGTGCCCTCAAAGATAATTTGGTCATGGCTCATAATTGCATGAAGAAACAAGAAGATCAAGGTCATTCCGAACACCATTTTGTTGAAGGGGACCATGTATTTCTTTGACTACAACCTTATAAGCAGACTTCACTCAAAGCTCAACACTATCAAAAACTTGTGCCCAAACTTTATGGTCCTTATATAGTGCTCAAGCGTGTGGGATTGGTGGCCTGTCAGTTAGCTCTACCCAATCAGTTGAAGTTGCATCATTTTTTTTCATGTTTTCTGATTAAAGAAGGTGATAGGACCTAAGTGCCAAACTCAAACTAGTCTCCCTGATTTGGATGAAGAAGGTTCCATATGGTTGCAACCACAAGCAGTCTTGGCCCAGAGAGAGAATCGTCTCCATCAACGCACTATCCAGGAAGTGTTATTCCAATGGAAAGATACACCTCCAGAAGATGCCACCTGGGAGTCGGCCACCATTCTACAACAATTCCCTCATCTGAAGCCTTGAGGACAAGGTTGTTCTTCAAGGGGGAGGGCATGCTAGGGACCTAACCTCACTAACCCCTCACACAGGTAGAATAATATAATTCCATGTAATAAAGGACAATATTAATAAGGCCTAGCAATAAGGAAGAATAAGTCAAATGTAAGAAGACCTAATAGAAGCTTCTGCTTCTAGAAGGATCTTCCTCTAGATTGTTCTTTTGAATAGATAGAGTATAAATAGAAGTAGAGGGTATGAAAAATCTTGTCTTGGATATTATTGTAATAGATCTCTACTCTGCTGGAGGTTTCCCCCTCGAAGAGGCAAGTGAACATTGCTATTAGTAATCAAAGTGCTCTTTCTGGTGTTATTCTGGTATTATTATGGTATTGTTTTGATTATATCATTGCTTCTCTGTCATTTCTAGCTAAAATATTTCTGTTAGGCATACTATTTATATATGAAATACTACAGATAGTCCATCAAATCATCTATATGAGGTAAAGGAAATATGTACATGATTGTTATCTTGTTTATTTCTCTAGAGTCTGTACACAATCTCCAGCTTCCATCCCTCTTTGGACTCAAAAAAACTGGCATTGCACAAGGGCTTAAGATTTCTTTGACCAATCCTTTATCCAACTCTTGAACCCGATTTCTTATTTCTTCATTCTCCTTGGGTGTCATCGATCCTGTAGGAATTTCTTTTCGATAGAATGACTCCTAGAATCAAGTCTATGTGATGGCTAATACTTCTTATGGGTGGTAAGGCATTAGGAAAATCATCAACAATGATATCAGTAAACTCATCTAACAATGCTTGAATTTCAACAGGAAAATCACTTAAATTGGTGTTGGTAAGTATTACGCTTGGTTTACCAATCAAAGAAAACTACACCTCCTCTTCTTTCTTGAATTCCTGCAACAATTCCTTTCCAGTCATCGGTAGAAAACTTGGATCCAATTCTTCTTTATCTCCTTCATATTTCAGTGGAAATAACTCATGCTTGTGTCCATCCTTTTTAAGATAATAAGTGTTCCTCCTTCCATCATGGAAAAATTTCCTATCAGAATGCCATGGTCTTCCCAACAAAATATGACAGACATCCTTGGGCACAATATCATATAAAATTTCATCTTTATAACCACAATCTGAATTTTTACCTTACATTTCACTTGCCAAAATCTGATGTCCTTTCTACAAACAAGACACTTTGTGTGGAGTAGGATGTGCCATCCTTTGAAATCCAAAATTCTCCACCATATCTGTAGAAACTAGATTGTCCACGCTACCACTATCAATAACCACCTTACAACATTTCCCCTTTGATTTACACATGGTCCTCAATAAATACCTTTTCTATGATGGTTCATGACTTTCCTTTTCTTCCTTAATCAAAACTCTCTTTAACATTAGCAATTCTCCCATCTCAGGATTTTCTTCTTTCACTTCTGCATTCACTGTCTCTTCCTTAACTTCTTCAATGTGAGCTCCTCTCTAGTTTTATAACTTGTTCTCAGAACAATCCCAAGACATGTGTCATTTTTTCCCAAATGTTTAACAACTAATATCTCTACCTCGACCTATGCCTTTTGAGAATAATATTCTTCCTCTAGACTCACTTCCTCTAGGTATTTGACTGCTAGAACTTCCTTCTTCCTCCTTTGAAGTATGTAATCTTCCTCTACTGAATGATCCCTTTCCTCTTGCTGTACTCCTACTTTTTCTCTTTTGGCTCTGCTTCCTAGCCAAATTCTCTTCTGCCTTTAGGGATGCTTGGTAAGCATCTTCCACTGTCCTCAAGGAAAAAATACTGATCTCATATTGCATATCATACCTTAGTCATTTGTAAACCTTCTCAACATATTCTTCTATATGGCCCACCCTAGTGTTCAACCTATAGAATTATTCAATGTAATCCTTCATGGTCATGGATTTCTGCCTCAAATTATTCAACTATCTGAACATACTCAATTGGTAATCCTTAGGCATAAATTTTCTCATGAATTTAGCCACCCTCTTGTCCCAGCTTCTAATTTTAGCCTTTCCTTTCCTCCTCTGATCTGGCTGCTACTCATCCCACCATAGGGCTACATGTCCTTTCAGTATTGTCATTGCATGCTTGACTTTATTTTCTTAATCCACCTCCTCATAGTCAAAGTATTTTTCCATTGCATTGATCCAATAAATAAATTCATCCACATTCAAATTACCCTCATACATAGGAACTTCCATCTTTGGTCTAGCTCCCACCTTCATGAACAATCTATGTCGTTTCTCCTCCTTTCTCTCATCCTACTTCCTCATTAGAGCTTATAACTTAACTTTCACTGACATATCCTATGTTAGGCTCTCTTCTCTGAGCTATCTCCATGGATTCTATCCTTTCCTGGATGCACTTCAACTCCAGTCGCAACTCCTTTGTTGCTACATTCCTCTCTTGACCTCCTCTTTTGGGCGACATGATTCCTACAAGATACAATTTCCTTTAATCTAATTCTTAGAGCATTAAAATCTTTGATACCACTTGGTGTAGACCTACCGTTTCCAAGTTTCCCTTTTGTACAGGATTCTCAAACAATCCCCATTGACATTTCCAAAATCGGGTTGCTTTGAACTCTTTAATCAGCCTCAGATCCTTCCTCTAATAGAGTCTCATGCTTCTTTGTTTAAGAACTAGAGAAAAAATTAATTTTGAGCACCTTCTTCTTCTTGCTTTGGAACAAAGTCTTTACTCCCATGTGACCAAGAGCTCAACCTTAGGATAAGTTCGTCATCATCGAATATTCCTATTGTGGAGGAATTACAAGATCCAACAATCTTGACTCGACGACATATGTGTCATCATCAACGTTCTTACCAGGGAGCGAATGCACACACTCTATACTTCTGTGATGATCTACGAGTCTTAATGACATGGGAAACTGTCTCCGTAGTTTTGGACCATTTATCCAGTTTCAAATGATCAAAACGACCACTAATTTGTCTCAACCTCACTAATATCCCTTTATCAACCCGTCATCAATATTCTTCTTAAGTTAAATCCCCACCTTTGATCTATCTAAACTTTCCAACAAGAATCTATGCATGATCTCCTAAATTGTAAGATCAAAATTTATCACTTGTTCAAGATAATTATGAACAAGATTCAATCACATACATACGACAAAACCACAACAACACACAAAATCGTGATGTTTATTAATTTTTTAAGGAAATAGACTGATAAAAAAATATCGCTCTATTCCTTCTTGTCTCTCAGACCTCTTATAAGTGCACACTCTCACACAATCACACCACACATTTTCACACACCCTAACTTATATTCATTACAGGATACACAATTGAATCTTGGTGATCCAGGTGGATATTGGTGGCCACCCACCTATTCCAAATGGTTCCTATTGATAGTTTTTAGTTCAACATGTTATTTTGTAATTATTTGTAATTGTGGTTTCTACACTTCAGGGGTTGTCTAAATCCCTACACAACTTCTGGGTGGATATTGGTGGCTGCCCACCTAATCCAACTGGCTTATTTTGGATGTTTTCATGTTAGCACATCTTTATGTACTTCCAAGGTCGTTTTGGGGCCCTAAACAATGTTTTTTTTGGCTTGCCACAGTGAAACTGTATATGAAGTCACAGTTTGACGACATAATGTGTAGTTATCAAAAAGACCTTTTCCAACGGGCTATCATGCACCTAAAACATAGGTTGTATGCAAAAGTTATGACCCCGAGAAGTTGAGGTACCAACTTACCCATCGGGGCCCACATAAATTTTGGCGTTTCATCTCCTAAGGTTAGGTTTTTGGATGTCTAGGGTTTTGGAATTCATGAGTAATGTTAAAAAGGCCTCTAGAGACTCATTGTAATCATTCTGCTCAAACGAATGCACGTAGCAGCCACATATCTTCTCAGAGATAGCTACCACCATTCGAGAAAGTTGTTTTCAATTCTGTAGTTTTATAGTTTCGGCCTATTTGATTTATTCAATAGAAGTTATTGTTCACTGGATATATGTTGTTGTTCTTAGTATCTCTATTTTATTGTATTCAGTCTGTTATTCTTTTTAGTCCACTCATAAATTCGGATTAGTGGTATCAGAGCAGTTTTCTCTTCATTTATTTTTCTTTGTGCATGTCCCTGACAAGATCTGGGTACAAGAAGTTGGGACTCAAACTAGTTGAGCATTTGCAAGACTGGCCATGTCAAGCCTCACAACAACCCATGGGGGAAGAGAAGAAAAATGATGGAGCAGGAGATCCTTTTAAAATGTTGCTCGAGGAATCCCTTGCGTGACGAAGGAACAAAATGATGGAAAAATTTGCACAGATCCTTCGACGACTGCCCACAGGAGACACATCTTCATCAAGCGGCCGTGAAACCCCCTTCAAGGTACAAGTAAATTTTGATAATCCATTATTTGAAGGACTGATAGATGCAAATGTTGTAGATAAATGGATGAATCTACTCGAAGTGTATTTTTCGGTCCACAATTTTTCTGAAAGGGAAAAGATTATTTTTTCACTCCTCAAAGATGTCCCCCATTTTAAGGACTGGTGGGATACTTACTCCGAGCAAAGCACCATAGAGGAATATGCAATATTTTCAGTTTCCCCCACATGGGATTCCTTCAGGGATTCCATTAAAGAACAATACTACCTTTTTGGAAGCTATGAGGACCAGTACACAAGATAGACCATGCCGCGTCAGGAAAGGGCCAGATAGTACCTGATTTCACCAATATTTTCCATACCCTACGCACCAAATTGGGTATCAAAGACTTTGAACGAAATTTGGTGCTCAAATACCACGTCTGTCTACATAGATACATTCAAACAAAAATGGAGTTTCTGGAAATCACATCAATAGGTGTGGCTTATAGATATGTTGTCAAAATCGAGTAGAAATTTAAGCAGAAGAGGAGAGAGTTTGGATCTACAAAATCCTCACAGGAAAAGAAGGGAAAAGGTGGTCCTAACTAACAAAACAAGGGATAGAGAAAGTATGGCCGCTCTCAGGACAACCGGTCCAAGACACAACCCAAGAAGTCTAATGAAAAGTCGAAGAAGGACATGGGAAAATGGTGTGAATACCATAAAATCCCTTGGAACAAAACTGAATAATCTCACTCCAAGCAGTCACTGGTGGCCGAGTTGAAAGCTTTTGAGTCAGAGGAAGATTCTGACCTAAATGAAATCCATAAAGTGGGAAGCAGATCATTGATACCGAACCCAATTCCACTTTCGCTACCACCAAATTCCAACCAAGAGAACCAGAAGAACCAGAGGAAGAGGAACACCTTTTTCCCTCGTAGATGTGGGTAAAGGTGACTTCACTACATTTCATTGTCGATAGCGACAGTTAGAAGAACCTGATTTCAACAGAGGTCATCAAGCGGCTGGACCCGTCGATAACACCGCACCCACAACCCTACAACATTGGATAGCTTCGCCAAGGACGAGATATCCATGTAAACCAATAGTGTCATCTTCCCTACAACATCAAGCCCTTCAAAGATGAGGTATTGTGTGATATTTCTCCCCTTGAAGTTTATGTTGTTCTTTTAGGCCAACCATATTTGTGGAAGCGACATGTTGTGTATGAGTCTAGACCCTGCAATGTTATTATTACTTTGGGTAGACAATTGTACATGATACCAGAGGTAGTGCTGCCTACTTCTATTTCTTTAATCTTTTCTAAGCAATGTAGTAAGGTCATTTCACAGACCGAGAAGTTCGTCTTCTTTGTGATCCATTCTCACAATAAGAAGAAGGTTGCTGCCACATATGTGACCTCTACACATAGCCTCTCTTTGCAATAGAAGCAAGTGGACAGGATCATGGAAGAGTACAAAGACATATTCTCCTCACCCACTAGGGTACCGACACACTGTCAAGTCAAGCATCCAATTGATCTAACCCCCAGTGCATCGCTGCCTAATGGACTAGTATATCATCACTCGCTGATGGAAAATTACGAAATCAAGCACCAGATCCAAGAGATTCTTCAAAAGGGGCACATCTGACCTAACTCCTCCCCTTGCAGAAGCCTGATTGTGCTGGTGCAGAAGAAAGACGAGACCTGGAAGCTCTACATTGATTACATAGAATTAAACAAAATCACAGTCAGGATTTGATACTCAATTCCCTGAATTGATGACCTTCTTGACCAACTCAAGGGGGAGAAATTCTTCAGCAAGATTGACCTAAATTTTGGCTACCACTAGGTTCGCATCGAACCAACTGATGTATAGAAGACAACTTTCAAATATAAAGAAGGTCTCTTTGAATGGTTGGTCATGCCCTTAGGCTTAACAAATGCACCAACAAGTTTCATGATATTGATGGTTGATGTATTGAGACCCTTCAACAACTCTTTTGTGGTGGTATATCTGGATGACATCCTCATCTTCAACAAAACTTGGGAGGAGCACATGCAACATATTCAACA